>VXAY01007543.1:183589-198589 GCA_013399855.1 Oxyruncus cristatus | reverse complement strand
TGCAGAAAACCACCAAAACAGCTTAGACATAGAGGACTCTTTTTAGTCTCCCAAATGGCCCTCTTACTGCCATGCTTTGGTCCATTCAGGCACTGCATTTCAGACCTGTTTTTCAGTCCCCATTTTCAGTTTTCACTAGATCATCTTCCTTTTGCCTCAAACCATACCTGAAAAAACCTATTTCCCTCTCCCATTTCTCAGCTTGTCCTTTTCACTGTTTTTTTGACTCTCTGCTTTTAAGCAATTTGAAGAAGAATGCTATTTGAAAACTGACAGCAGAGTATTATTTAATTTAGGAGGTTAATTTTGCAAACAGCTTGGGCAAAGAACACTGCTGTGAGACCACCACCCCTGTCAAATTTTTCAGCCTTTTAGGGGTTCGTCTATGAGAACTGTGTCACGTATTTCATTTCTTGTTTTCTGGTATTTGGAGATTGTGTTTTTCGGGTGGAGATTGTCACAAAGGTAGTGCCATAAGGGTGTTGCAGAGTTGGCATGCAGTCCTCAAATTCTGCAGAAGTGGGGACATTGTGTGGTGATGTGGATTGTATCAGTTTGGAGGGAATGGTAGCAGCTTTGTTTGTCGTTCAGGCTTGTTTCTTCTTCCTTCCACAACTTCCCTCACTATCTGTTATAGGAGTTGAGCACAGGTGTGCTGTGGAAGGTGCACTGAGGGAGCAGTGGTGGGCAGAATAACCCCCTCCCAGCCTGATCACTGTATGAAGACATAACTCTTTTCCAGGAAATGAAATGACATTCCCATATTTCTGAATAAATTATAAGCTACTAACCAATCTCAGCTAAAGAGAATCTAACAATCATACTTTGACGAAACATACTTTTCTTGCTGAGGACATAGTAAAACAATAAACCAGTAACTTTTTAAGTGAACTAACTGCCTTCTAAATCAATAAAAAAGTGTTTTGAGTTTGTTTTTTTATACATCTATTCCCCCTACTGGTGATATTTATTTTTATTTGGGTACAGGAAAAAAAAAAAAGAGAAATGAGGAACCTATTAACAGCAAAAAGAAAGATGAGACTGGGCTAATTTGGTGCTTTTTGAAATTCTGACAATACGTTTTCATGAGATTTTTAGTGTACATCACACAGCTTATAAAACATTGAAGTCAAAACCTACAGTGTATTAATACAGTGTATGAACTTATCTCCACTGAAATCATCATCAAAGCTAACAGCCACCTCAGTAGGAGTAGGATCAAGCCCTAAATTTAAACTGTATTAAGCCCTATATTTGTGCTATTTCTGTTCTTGAGTACGCCTTTGAAGAAATGAAAAGACCAAGGCAAATTCTGGATGAATTTTACTACTGTGTTAGAACCCAAAGTCTGGGAATGCCTGAATTTGAAATAATATCTCAGTATTAACCTACTGTAGCATATCTGCACAGGGCCAAATTTCTGTGTTCTCTAACATAAATATTCCTAGCATCTTTTAAGAAAAATTTTTCAAGAAAAACCTACAGTTCAAAACACATTTTAAAAAAATGAAACAAAAATGCTTGTTAAAGGATTTACCCTAAGAGTTTAGGTTATATCTTTTGCTAACACTGGAACAAAATTCAACCACCTCCTCTCATTATCTTTGGTAGACTGATGGGTGGGCAGGTGAGACTTTGAATACGCTTTTGTATCTTTAAATTATGTGGTTTGGCATTTCTAAATCACTTACGTAATTCAACTTTACTGACATGAATTTTCATGAAAAGAAATTTGCAGCTGCCTGGTAGGTATCCTGGGAGACAAATTTTTAAATTTGCACATGAAAGTAATCACAAGTACCTACATGTTTACCCGATCAGAGAGCAAAATCAGCCCACTGCAACTGGTTAGACCATCATAGTTATGCAACACAGTGTGCATAGTGAATACTTACACACTACTCACGCTCAACCAGGTAACTCTTTAAAAAGTTCTACCAATATAATCTCAGGTAAATATAAAGTGATTAAAGAGAAAACTCTGAATGGCCTGTGATTGCTAGAAGATGTTAAATTCAGCTGATTTATGTAGCTCTGCTTTTCAGGAGCAGGATATAAGTCTCCAAAAGCACAGCATAGCCCTGTCACAATAGAGGAACAATGCACAGGGAACATTGCAAAAGGAGGAAACCTTTATACCTTTAGTTTGTTTCTTCTTGGCATTCAAAGAAGTCTTGAAACATATTTTCCTTTTATGGCTTTAGAGCTCCAGGTCTTACCTTATACAAAATACAGTCAGAATGAGTGAAAGAATAAAGCCCTAAAATGGGAAAGACTGAAAGTTTAGCAATTTACAGACACTGAGGGTTGCACTCTTAAATTTTTTTTTTAAATTGTTTACCACTTGCTCACATTTAACTGCAGTGATGTATTATAGTGAGGCATCAATGTTTATTTGATGCTATTCTTCTGGTTAATGTCCAAGGACTCACAATATTATGTGTTGCTAGACACACTCCAAAACTAGTCATCCAGCAACAACAGAAAAAACCCAGTTGTGAGCCTTCTGGTAATTCTAAGGCAAAATCAGGTGGAAATGTAAGAAGAGAGAGGAAAAGAGAGAAATGTGAAAGGATGAAGCCAATACACTCACTATAGATTGCTTTGCACATCTCTGTTATCTCAGATGTTGTTTGACAGCTAGGGTGCCACAGAAGCTCATAATTAACATGACTTCCTCTCACTGATTCTGTATACATACATATATCAGCTAATTAGATTTTTAATTCACATACATTGTACCAGATTTTTTTAAATTCTGTGATTTACAGACACAGAGGCAGAGAGTTTTGTTTTGTATAAGATGACTTACACCAGACCAGGACATTAGGTATCTTAGAGAAAAATACAGGAAGAGGAAGGCTCCTAAAATATTAAAAGCACCTGTTTTTAGGGCTCCTGTGCTGCTGTCCTGTGTTTCTTTATGCTTGTGACTTCTCCATTCCTGAGTCAGGGTGTTTTGTCACAATGGGTTTTTATCAAATCCTAGCATTTTCCTCTGAGAAACACTGTGAAATTTTCTTCATCGTGTGGGTCTTGCGGCTGTTTTTGGACATGAAAATTGTAAATGTTACTAGTGTTGGATGCCAAGGTCAGCATTTTCTCTAGCTACCTGGGGAGATACTATATTTGATCTCATTTTTGTTTTCCTCACACATTTCATAACAACTTGAAACACTATTTGAAATGTTATCCTCATTGTTACAAACCTATTTTTTAAATTAATCTACCCTCTTAAGTCCATATTTGTCCAAAGGACATCTTGAAAGCAATGAAAGTGGTATATTTAGATCTCTTTTATGTTGAAGGTCTGAGAGCTTTTGTTTCAAAAGCAAGTAATCACTAGTTGCACAAATCGTGCTGTGCACCATTAACCCATTGTTTTCAATATAATACTGTTGATTCCTGTTCTGATATAATGAACCTCTCATGATATGTGTTCACATGTAGACCTAGGAGGATATATCGGCCAAGTAAGAGGTCTTAGAGGTAGGATCAACTTGGTACATTTATCTCCCCAGGAGGGAGTACCGGAAGTAAGAATTTCTCATGTTGTCTCTACGGTTTTGAAAAAGCCTATTGTTTGATGAGGCCTTCTTTTCACCCTTTGACTAAGTGAGAAGCTGAATACAGGTACAAGAATGCTCCTTCGCAAACATCGTCAACTTGCTAAGTCTTCTGATTTATCCTCTTGCTTCTCCTATGCCAAGTATAAGAGTTTCAGTGACAGCTTAATCTCAACCAGTGGTACATTTTCTTCATTCCAGTGAGGGCAGTAAAGAATGGAAGATCTTACTATAGGAGAAGGCAGTGGTTATTTATCCTGCGGTTCCTGCGGTTAGTGCAGATTGCTGGCAGTAGGCATGGATTCCTGACCTACAGCTTGTCCCTGCTTTCCTTTTGGATGTTATCCATGGTAAAAGAAGAAGCCAATTAAGCACCCACTTAAGGATTCACACTGAGATCTCTGGCTGGAAAGCATTGCTACCAAAGGACATTTGCAAGAAAAAAATTTACAAACATGAAAAGTATAGAAAATGGTATTTCATGTTTTTCCTCTGCAATAAAGCTCCTTGGAAACAAGCCAGTTTTTCGCTACCCAGGGTATTCTGTGGTACTAAAAGGTAAAAAGGTTGAAATACTTCATTTGCAACTACAAAACACACTTTTCCACAGCATGGCAGTGCCGTGTCCTCATTAAATGAACTGCAAGCAGCAGTTCATGACACCAGAAGATGTGGAACTTTGGCCTATTAAATGCAACTGCACAGCAGACTATTTTTTTCCTAGAAAAATAAAACAATCTTAGAGGTAACTTTAGTAAGCTAAGCTCTACTCTGCAAAAATGCATTAAAATATGTATGCAAAAATTAACCTGAGTCCATAAGATCTTGCTGCTGTTCAGTCTAAGACAACAATTCTAGACACAAGGAAACAAGAAATTGTGATGCTACTGTAGTTGTGTGTCCTCATTATATTGAAAGAAAATATTATTTGGACCGCTCCTGTTCCACTAGTGTGCTGTGTGTAAGAAAGTGTTCATGCTGATACAAACAGTCCAACATTGCCTTTCATGAAATTACAGTAGCTGATTTTATCCGTTGCTACACATGGCAGAGAGAGATAACTAATTAACAAAGAATTCCCTATGAAAACATAATTCTAAAACATTTTGGCTTCACCTTTCAGCAGATGGACTACAAGAGATGCTATAGGAAAATTAATCAAGCCAATTGAGTAGTGGGGCTTTTTTTTTCTTATTTCTTTTTTTTTCCCCATAACACAGATATTTTTATCATCATATTAATACATCTGAATAAAATCCAGCACTAATATGTTTAAAATAATAATCCAATAAAGTTCAGCTGCAGTGTCCACAGTTAAGCCTGATTTTGCAGAAATGTTGAGCGTCAAGCAGTTTTCATTAATTTCTTTCCAGGGAAGGAGCCACACAGAATGCAAATGAAGGTGGGTGGAGCTGCCACCACTTAGGTGTCTGGAGAAGAAGATGAGGGAGAGAGTTCGTTTAGGCCAATTGATCATATATCCAAACATTTTCAGCTGAAAACTTCCGTGAGGAAAATAATTCTTTGTTTCTGAAACACCTTTTATTTCCTGCAATAAATGGACAAGACTACATATTGCTCAGCTATGCCACTGGAAATCAAGTACACTCTAACCCCCGGGTGCATGGCTCTGGACAGCCAGCCAGCCCAGATATTGCTTGCCATGCTCAGCCTTCCTATGGAAGCAGCCTGTCCTGCTAGAAAGTGGGGAGTCATGCTTTCCATAGCCGGCACTCCATTGGGATGTTGGGGGCTCTACATCTTGAGCAACTGAGGAAAGACTCAGAGGGAACTAAGTGGAACATACAGCCAAGTGTCGTTATTCCCTCTTCCCCTAAAATGCAAAGCTGAACAACCATCTCTTACTTTCCTTTGCATTCAACACCACCCTTTTTTGAAGTTAAGAAGAGTAAGATGGGAAATCTCTGGAAAGACTGATGTTTTCTGTACACTGCTGCCCATGGTAGTCAAGAGAAAAGTTAGAGAGTAAAGCGAAGGGACACCCATGCGCATGGTACTCACTCCTGGGGTGTGGTCAGACAAAACTATCTTCTCTGGGACAGGCAAGAGACTGGCAAACACAGATCCTGGATGGATGCATTCTGAGGAGAACTTGTGATTTTAAGAAGATAATTCTGCCTTCTCTGACCAGTTCCAAACGACTTACACATCTTAGAGTCTTTCTATACATCTTCCTGAGCTTGTTCCAGTCTAACACCTGCTACAAGAGATTCCTGTCTGCAGACATAGATCGCTGTTAGAAGCTCAATTTCAGTTCCACTATCTATAGAATTCAAATGAGTGATGTTTGTCTTTAGGACTATTGGTAAGAAGTAAAAACAATCAGTAACATTAAATATCAGAAAGAATAGAGTCTGAAGATTGTAAATACAATGGTTTTCTGGTAAAACTTGAAAAGGAATGCCTCACCAAACAAGAATTTTAATTGCAATGGCAATTATATTTTATCCTACTGTGACGCCACACAAAGATATTCTGATGTTAAGTGGGTTTTTTGAAGGCATATTGAATATATTTCTTCTTTTTTTACGAGGAAAGGTAAAGGTAAATAAGTAAATGTCGTAAATATATCTTTAAAATTTAATATATTTTGACTTACATTTTTGTCTCAATTTCAACCAAATTCTGAATTACCAGGATTTTCAAAACCATGTTTTTTTGACAGTTACAGCATCAGTCCCATTCCCTACAAATAGATAATCTTATCTGTAGCTCAAGTTTAACACAATTTTTCACAGTTGGGATGAAGTATGCCTCTGTGCGTGGTGGAGGAGATTATTACAAATGTGCTACATGGACAGTAAGGAGAAAATTCAAGAGAAAACATTGCTGTGTATTTTTTCTGATTTGAAGATATGGCGTGTCCAACCTAAATGTTTTATGTCATATATTATAGCCAGATTCACCCCTTTGTGTGCTTACATTGAGCCGCTTTGAGCAGAACAGGAGTACTACAACATACTAGTCCATCAAGTGGAATTTGGATTAATTTTGCAGGATGATGCAAAGTAGCTGCTATCTCTACTAGTTTGCTTCATCCTTCACTCCAGTTTGTCTGGGTTTTTTCAGTTGGCTGTCCTCCCTCATCTAGCCTCCAACCTCCTTTTGGTTACCAACACCTTCATTTACCTATTCCCACCTTTTTCAACACCATTTTTTTTATTTAATCTGATGCAGCATACACTTGCTGAAAATAAATATTTAGACACAGCAACCGTAATTTTTCAATATTTTGTTTCAGCAGAAGTTTGTACTTCTGCAGGTACTGTGGCACAGTAACTTTTACAGAGATGCCTAGGAAGACTTGTTCTTGTGGTCTTCTCATTTCCACCATTCACAATGGAAATGGAATGATGAAGCTTCCCCATTTTCTGCAGCAGTAGAGAGAAGTGATGTAAGAAGTAATGGTGTTGAACGGTGCTGTCTTTTGTCAGTCACACTATGACTTGTACAGGTCATGAGGTATTTTCAAAACAACCACATAACTGGAGGCAACCTCAAGTTCATTGATAGCAATAGGATTTTGTAAACATTTTGGAGGAGTTTATAGAGAATAGCGGAGGATGTGGTCATTACTGTTTAAAATGTGTGTATGTATCTTCGGTTTTGGGCATCATACACTATTTCAGAGATTTTTAACTAGAAGGACACAGAAAATGTCTTTGTGGCTTTCTGATTAAAAGAGGTGTACTGTGGGTGTCCATTTTCTTATTGTACCTATTTTTATTAGTTTTAACAGAACTGCCTATATTTGCCTTCAGGGAACACTCCACTGTACCAGCATGTCTTATGTAACACACCCCCTTATCTCACTCTGTCCCTGCTTCCATGCACAACATCCCTGTGAGCCCAGGTTAGCCCTTAGGGATGGTGTCAGAGTAAAATAAATCTAGAAACAGCTCTCAAGTTTGAGAGCTAAATGACTGTGTATACATGAGGCTCATCTCCCTATGTTGTTGGAGATGAAGAAGACTGTACATTTAGATGGAGAATTTCAGCAGCATAACACTTCCTCCTCAACATTGATATCACTCCTATGAGCCTTACCTGCTTGATAATCTGCACATGAGTTTACTCATTAACAGTTCCTTAGAACTGTGGTTACAAAAATAAGAAATACTATGGCAGGTACATGACAATATTTTAAAAGCTTAAAAATAAAAACATCACGGAAGAGGAATCTTCTTTTACTGATTTTAGACTCTCTTCCCCAGCTATAACTGAAATAGGCTGCTTTTTGAGTTTCTTTTTACGTACTGTTGCTTCTGTCCTCTATATCAGGCTTTCTGAAAGCTGGGGTTCTGCTAACTGGGCAATGACAAACCTGGCCATGCGTGCTATGGAAGGTCAGCTTTTTGCTTATGAACCACTGCAACCATTTCTAATGCTAAACCCAGAAAACTGTAGGTGCTTGAGGAGTTGTGTTGAGGCAGAAGCTGAAAAGCTCCAAATCAGTCTTTAGCATCTCAGAGTCATCTGTGCAATACTGTCTCGAGGCTCACTCTGAATTCCAGGTCATCTAAGAGTTTAAGAAATATCTTTCTTAGATGGTTAATTGCAGTTATGTATAATGAGATTCTTCCAAATACTGTTTCAAAGGAAAGTAATACCCATGTCCACCGCAAGGAAAAGAAACTTGCTTAAAGGGTGTCCTTAATACATCCTGCAACCATCATTATTCTTGAGATCTCATGTTTCTTCTTCATTTATTCAAAGCTGACTGGGTCTTGGGTACAAGCACAGCATAGGCTCAGGATTTGGTATCCATGAATTTGCTTTGGGTAAAATTGGTAATCTGTCTAGTTTCCTATTTACCTGAAGATCCTTGCTGGTCTGTTCTGTCCTCTGGGAGTCAGTTGGATTTGTTACTTGATCTTCCAGAAACACAGGTTAAGTCATAGTATGTACATAAGTTTTCACAGGAAAATAGACATTTATGGAGAAGAATAAAACACGGGATGGTGGTGGAGAAGGCAGTTGAAGGACTATGAAGTGAAAAGAAGAAGGAACACTAAGTGAGAGGATGAAAGAGCTGAAGAAAACTGGAGGAAGGCAAAACAAGTTGAGCTCTATGTCAGTAGGACTTGGGATGACAAAATATCCACAGCAGACCAGGGTAGACTGGCCCAACACAGCCTGTCTTCACAGGTCATAGGACAGAAGGTGTCCTCAAAAGTGGGGTGAATCATCACTGCAGAAAGTGCTTAAACTCAGAGCTTGAACCCTCTAGCTCCCTTACCTCCATATTCATTAAATTCCCAGTTCATTTCAAATCAGAACTGTTATCCCCTGTCATTCTCCAGCACCAGTGATGTGGAGGTATGGAAGAGTTCAGTGGCTTGATCAAAGAGTGACATCAAACAGATGCCAAATAGAGATGTGTGATATACATGGCATCATCTTCAACCCATCACAGGACACGCCTGTGGGACATGGTTCCCATGTCCACCCACGGGTGCATTTTATATTTGATGGTGATTCTACCCCAAGCCCTGTGCTAATGGCTCTGGAATCCAAACACAAACGCTGCGTGAAGGGAGACGAATTTATTTTGACCTTTACTGAAAATGTGCTGTGAAACAAAGCACTTAAGCATTTAGAGTCTGTTACATCTTCCCATTATACACGTCCATGTTGATGGGGAGAGTGCTAACCAACCGAAGTTACAGTAAAGAGCTGGAGTGTGTAAAATTCTTCAGGGGAATATATTACATCCCCAGTTCAGCCTCCACATCTTGTCACAGCCTGTGCAGGATCTGGAAACCAGGGGTAAAGGAGATCCCTAGCGAGGGAGAGGGAGGAAAGCCATCCATAGGGTGACCTTCAGGACCTTCCTAAAGCCTGCCAGAAAAAAAAGGGTTTTTTTTAAAAAAAAGGCAATGGGAAGAAGAGCATCTCCCACCGTTATCACCCAGTGTACTGCCTATCCCCGGAGTTGGCCCAGGAAGACAATAAATCGAGGATGTCCAACTCCCACCCCTTCCCGCTAGCAGCACCATTTCTCTCCTTCCGTCAGCCACTAATTCTAGCTTAGCGGTGTCCACCTGGCCGGCCACCCACCAGAGAGGGCAGAGGTGCCGCGGAGTTCCGTCGCCCCGTACGCAGACGGAGTCGGAGCCGGCTCCGGCTGTGCGGACGTTCCCCGGACTGGATTCCCGTGTCAGAGAGTTGAGATGTTAACTACAGCAAAACGCTAGGCTTAAAGTCCCTGATGCATGATGAATGGGTGCTGGGCCAGCATCTTAAAATCTATGCTTTTGCTTCTCCTTAAACACTTTAAATTGACAGCGCAATAGATCAAACACTTTTACTGAAAGGAGAAGCTTTGGCAATTTAATTTAACCAAGTGCACACTTATCAGTATCCAGTCCCGTGTCCGTTCTGTCCCGTCCCCCGCTCCCTCCCAGCTTCCCTAGGCGATTAGCCCTTCCTCCGGGTGAGCGGTGGCCGGGAGGGGGTGACAGGGCGCCCGCGGGGGCTCGGGGCGCCGGCGGCTCCCAGCTCCTGCTGGGCGACCGGCCGACATCCCTCCCTCTCTCTATCCCTCCCTCCCCTTTCCCCTTCCTTCCCTTCCCTCCCCCGCCTCTCCTCCGGGTGGAGAAGTTGGCGCGCTGCCCATTCAGGCATTCAGCGTCAGCTCCTCAGGGATCAGCAAGCAAAGTCACAGTCTGCACAAACAGAGCTTTCAAATTCATAAAATTCATAGGATTTTTCACAAATGAATGAACACAATTTTCTACCAATTTCCTCATTATGCAAATATGCAAAATATCAAATTTAGGCCAATTAGGGTCCTCCACAGTCCCAAATTCACCCGTTTAAGCCATAATTGCAGAAACTATCAAATAATTACGGTCGCTAATTGGAAATATTTGTGACAGATACAACAAATTCTTGCACAAATTACATTTCATTCTAGGAACCACTGCGCGCCACTGAAATTTTATCGAAGTCTAATTTAACTTACATAATGAGTTGAATTGAGTACTTGTTATCAAATTTGAGCAATTCATAGCCCCGTAATGTGGAATGATCAAATAAATTAAAAGGGAATTTATTCAATATTTTGTTGCGATCCTTTTTTTCGAAACCATTGCTATTTTGTAAGGAATTTCCTTCTGCTCCGGCTGCCCGAGGTGGGTGACATGTGTCATAAAAACCCCAGCAGCAGCCGGAGAAGCAGCAGCAGCCAAGTGTCCTGAGAGCTGACAGAAGATAAAGGGCAACATTTCCAGTTATAGCTTCTTCCCCCGCACCATCACTCTTCCTGCAGATGGAGGGAGAGGGATCGTAAAATGCACGCTTTCACTTTGAAAAATACCTTCGGATCCTACATCATTTAATTTCTGCCTTTTTTCGGTTTTTTTCGGTTGTTTGTTTTTGTTTTGTTTTTTTTTTCCCCCCCCCCCCAGCTAATGCTTCCGGGTGACAAAGGAGCAGTGGGGTGAGCATGGCGAGGCCCGGCTGTGCCCAGTGGAGCCGCTCCTCGCAAGGCTCCTGTCCCCGGGCACCAGGCTGTGCCCCACCTCCAGCTCCCCCACTGAGCGGGCTCTGCATTTCGGGGGTGTCGCCCCCCACTGCCCTCCCACGTGTGTGCACAGGGGCGCGCTGGGATGCGGGGTGCCGGCTCCGCCGCCCGAGCCGGCTCCAAAGCGCGGTCTCTGTGCGAGTACATAGCTTTGTGTGCAGTCGGAGGGCTTTACAGCCGCTTCTGGCAGCTCTGGGAATGGGGCTCCGGGTAAAAGGACGGCATAAAATGCAAGCTAATGCTATGCATTTGTTCATAATAACTGGGTATAACAGATAATTATTAAATACATACTTTGAGCTTCTGCGTAAGACATTATATACAACCTATATTTAAATCTATACCCCTTGAGTTACCCTCCAAGAAGAAGGTCAGTTTCCTGGACATGAACATTTATTTTTCTTTCTCACAGCATACACACACACGCACACATTTTTTAACTGCCTGTGGCCTCGTTGGCGGATTATAAATGTCTCCTTCTCGCTGTGATTTGTTTAATCCGTGGAAATGGTGCTGGTCCTATGTAAACAAGCCAAGTGCGGAATGAAGGCAGTCACCCATGCGTGGCCAGCCTGCCTATTTGTCAGAAAACCTTCATAAATACTGAGCCGGGGCTGGGCAAGGATGTGATGTCTCCATTTTTGCCAGGAAAGGGCACGGGGAAGACAAAGCGAGGCAGAGCGCCGTGTAACCTTTCAGGGAGAGCGAGCGCGGTGCTCCCGCCCGCCGGGGCCGGGGCCGAGGCAGGTCCTGCCGCGCCGCCGCCACCCGCCCCGGGGATGGCGAACCGGCGCTCGGGAGGCAGTGCAATAACACCATTATAGAATGCAAGCATCCAGCATATTCACCCGTGCAAAATCATACACCAAGCCCAAGGCACCGAGCAGTTGTCGTTCAGGTTTTTCGTTTCCTTCTGGTTATTCGGGGGATTTTTGGGAGGTTGTTTTTGTTTGATTTGTTTGTTGGCTTGGTTTGTTGGGTTTTTTTTAAGTTATAGGCTGAGTGAGGGTGGAAAGATGATATCTTCTTCGTGTCCTTTGCTCCAGCTCCTACAGTTGTTTTATTCACCGCAGACCTGTGAAGACAGGTGCTTTTTTATAATTATTATTTTTATTGTTTTTTGAGGGGAGTGTATTTCTTTCTGTTAACTCTTCTGAATCTAAAATGTCACTGTGATTGAACAAAATCTTAATTGTTCTCAAAGTCTGCCTTACTGCGTCATTAAAAAAACTTATTGTGTCCACCGTATTATTTATTTATATTTTACTAGAGGAAAAGCGCCTGTGAGCCTAATCAGACACTTTATAACAAAAACAGTAATTACTTCCGGTAATTATCATGCCTCTTATTTAAAAAAAAAAAAAAAGTGAGAAAATGTCGAGTATTAAAACGTGAAAGCTGCTATTAATCAAACCTTTACACCTTCTTTAACTCAGGCGTGATGGTGGGTGTTATCATAAATCTACTCTGATAGTAACACAAGAATAATGAGTTCAGTAATGATACCGATGATGATGATAATGATTTTAACCAACAAAGAATGGTGTAGATTTATTGCTAATAATGTGGTACAGGAACCTCTTCATTAAAATTACCTATATGTACTCCTCACTGTTGAAAAGGACATTACAAAGAGTAGTTTTGCGCATTACCACGGCCCCACGTAGCCGCTGGAGAGAGGCTTCGGGCAGCGCCCGAGGCCCTGACCCCTCTCCGGCCGCGCCGCCGGAGTACGCGAGGGCCGGGGCGCCCCTGCCCGGCCGTGCCGAGGGTTGGCGGCTCCCGGGTCGGAGGGGGCTCACCGGCAAGGAAGGGCTCTCACCTCCCCCGGCCAGGCCAGGCCACGCCAAGCGCGGTAAGATGAGGACAGGAACCCCTCCCGGAGCCCGCATTTCTGGCGTTTCTGCCAGCTTCGGGGCAGGCTGCGGGTGACATTCCCCAGCCACGGCTGGAAGCGCCGGCGAGGGGTTTGCTACAGGAAGACATGCCCCCTCCCGAGTCTCCTGCCCGCACCCGGTCCCGCACCAAAGCCGGGATCCCGGCTCCGCTACCGCTACCAAGCAAGGGAAAACCCGTCCCCGCGAGTCCTCCCCCGCCGGGCCGACTTCTTAACACTTCTTGGGCTCTCCTAGAAACGTCCACGTCCCTCGTTCCGTCGCAAGGCAAGCCGCGGTTGTACGTGTAGTGTCCCGGCTCTAGTCTGTTAGCAATAAGGGACCTTCAATGTTAAAAATGCTAATAAAATTGATTCAGGTAAGATGCGCTTAATAAAATAGTGACATAATTACACTTTGTACATAATAATACATCTGTAGTATTCTAACCTTGGCTATGAGTTATGAAATCAGTGTATAGGCCAATTAGCCACATAGGGTTTTTTTAACTAAGACACTATAAACACTGGTTTTAAATGTCCTAATTAGTAACTTGCTCATTAATTAACTTTCTGATTAATTGTGTAGCAATCTAATTTGCAGATGAGCCACTTAAACAGTGATACCTTGTAACTCCTTCGTCTTTAAAATTCGTAATTAAAATAGAGTTTTGCAACCGGTCGGCCCGTAGGTTTGGAGGGAGATGCCCTGCCAAGGCGGGGAGGAGGCTCGGAGAACCCCTTTCGAAGTTTGATCCCCTTGGGTGATGCTGCGGCGCTGCTCCCGAACCCCGGGGGAGGGTGTAAAGCTTCACAAACACGGTGCGGTCCCGTACCCTTTCCAAAGAGGGTCTCGGCTCTCATCCTCCGAGTTGTCTTTCGCCCCTCACGGGGTGACATGTCGTGGCTTGTGGAGAGGTTTTCCACCCTTCCCCACCCCCATGCCCACTGGCATCTGATCCGCGAGGGGTGATTTAATGTGCAGGACCACGGGATAATGGCAGGAGTACATTTAAATCACTGCCTGGACGCTATTGTAATACCCCGTGGCGGTGCCATTAGCATCAGAAAGCTAGGCACTGTCATGAATCGCTGTTTTCCACCAGAGCCATTGTGGCCCGGGTTTGTCTCTGGTCCCAACCTGCAAAAGCCTTTAGCCCTTATGGCAGATCATTCTCTAAGTGAATAGAGATGAAGGCAGGGATATTAAGTGACTCTATAAAACATCCCGGACACAATTGTGTGATTGATGGAGGACAAAGTGGGAACAGCAGGACACGGGATCCTGGGAGAAGCAGCCCTGTCAGTGCGAGAAACCCATCTCTGGAAACAGCTTCTCCTGGTGGAGTTTGCAGTCTATTTGTATGAGTAATCAGCTGATACCCCTCTCTGTCAGCCGTGTTTACTCACTGATTTTCTCAACAAGACAACCATTGACACTGGATGGATGGGGCTAATCTGGCGCAGAACTGGCGGCTTTGCAGAGGCTACAGGTCGAAAATAGAGCGCCGTGCCAGCTTCACCTCGCCTAATCTAGCGGCTAATATTTATTAGAGCCAATTTAGACCGCGCTCCCGCAAAGAGCAAGGAAAGGCCCGGGTGCAATTAATAACACAACCAACAACAATCTCCAGGCACATCCGCAAATATAGGGCGCAAAGAAACTCCCAGGCACCCCTCCCAAAAAGGGGGTCGGAGCGCCTCCAAAAAAAACCCTAAAAAACCGAACCTCTTAAAACACCACCACAAAACAAACCCAGAAGGGAGAGAGGCGAGACAGTCATGAGGGGCGCGCAGATAAACACACCCTTCTGCACCCCGCGGAGCCAGCGCAGCAGCCGCGGGTCGGGGCGGAGCGGGGCGAGGCGCTGCGCCCCTGGGCTTGCGGCGGGCAGGGCAAGCGCGGGCGGCCCGTGTCCGTGCTCGTGTCCTTGCTCGCCTGGTCCCGACCCCTCTCTCCCGAGCCGGCGGCAGCTCCTTGCTAATTGCTCGGCTCCCTTCACGCACACATC
>VXAY01007543.1:143589-178589 GCA_013399855.1 Oxyruncus cristatus | reverse complement strand
GTTAAAAATCAACAGTTTTACACCTATATTGATCTCAGAAGCTGATGAGGCTTCAAAAGGAGCTAGGCACTTGCATGTAAAAGCAAACTTAACCTCCTTTAGAGGCTTACTATCCAAATACAACAGCCAATACACATAATACTACAAAAAAGCTACTTCAACAGATTGTGTAACAAAAGAGGGTTTTTTTACAGATCAATATAAATTAGAACTTTCTTTAATTGTTCCGTTTACCAGAATAAATTCTATACATTTGAGGATGGCCTCGCACAGAGAAGGATCATTACATTACTTTAATGTTTCACATCTTTTACTGTTTCCTTTTAAATAAAAGAAGCCAGAAATCTGACTGTCCTTGCTCAGTAAAGTGGAAGGCCCCAAAACATTTCAGAGAATTTTGACTTGAATACAGAAATCAGTGGTCTAGCATGAAACCTGGTCTATCAGAGGTTCCATCAAGACTGGGATTTTTCAGTAAACTTAGCTCTTAGATTACATTCTTGAATGTAACATATTATATTCTTACATTAGGTTATATTATGGGGCTTTTTTACTATTTTTCCTTTATTTTAAATGTAAAATTTTACCTAAGCAAAATGTTTGAAAAGGAAATTATTTCAAGCAGTTGATCCCTACTTAAAAAACTAGCCAGATCTGAAGCTGAGTATGTATTTTGTCTTCATGCACAGTCATTATGCAGAATTTTGAATACAGATTTTCCCCATACTTTCTTTAGCTATAATATTTTTCTTATATCTGTTTCATAGAATTCTGTGAATTGCTGTCATGCACTGAATTCATTTCCCCCTGAAGAGATACCTAGTTGCATCTCTTCATCTGGCTGAATTAAACCCACTGTATTTAATAAAAACAAAGAGTAGTTAATATTAAATTTTATTCTATAGCATTGTTAAGGTTAAAGTAAGACTAGAGATTAGTCTGGCATTTTTTATAGTCTTCTTTTTAAATCTTTGCTTTGGATATGCTGAACTCCACATATACAGAGTGTGTTTTGCAATCCCATTTTAGGTATTTGTGACACTAGGATTAGGTCCATGGCATGTGCAAAATTGTTATTTGATCCAATATACGACACAGCTGAAGTAATTAGACAAAAAAAAGAAACATACATTTTCAGTCATTCTAATGTTGAATATAGTATTTAGAGTTAAAGATGCATTTTAAACTGTATCTTACAATGATGTATTTGATTTGCCTTTAGCCCTATGGTTCTGCTTATGAGCTCACCTCTGAATAAAGCAACTCTAAGGATGTAAATGAAATGCTTTTAGATTTGCACCAATAAAACCAAGATCATAAGAACTTTGAGTTACCTAATTTAAAACCGTATCATTACAGTATTTTAATTAATTCAGTAAAAGTGGACTCTTATTCCGCAGTGTTAATTGGAAAAATTAGACCTTCTAGATTTGTTTTGTGAATCTTTCAGAACTTGAAAAGAAACACAGACTCTGTCCACTGCCTGCAGACAGGCAATCAATCAGTGAGCGCACTTTCAGTTCCAGCTCAGCTCCTACTTACAATGAGTAGAAACCTGTTACAATAACCTCAGTCACCACCATACAAATAGAATAAAGCTATTTGGGACCAGTGAAAACTAGAAACCCCAACTAACAAAGAGAAAAAATACCTCCAGCACACAAGAACCACAAACTAAGTAACTGAATACAATTCCACTGGTCACTAATAAACACTAATTGCTCTCTAACATAACTATACCCATCTTTATAAGACTCAAATAAGTCTATTTTTCCTTAACACTCTGTATTATATCATAACAGGGAAGCATACTGTTTTCTTGACATTTTCCAATAAAATTCCCCAGCATATGCAATCAGAATCTGACATTCTAAAAAAAGCTCATATGTATTTATTAGGATTATTTTTGCCCTTTGGTCTTTTATTTGTTCAAGCTACTTTCTTATTCATAATCTTCCCAATGTCCATTGTCCAGATTATTTGATTAGGTCTGTGCAGAGGTAGAAAATAGTAACAGTACCTGTAACAGTAGTTTGGGAGTTCGTGAATTTCTGTGATAAAGTGGGGCATGGAGTTTTACCTTAAAGTAACTGCAATTTTATTTATTTAAATTTATTTAAAAGATAAATTAAAATATAAGTTGATGTAACAGAACTTTTTGTGTACCAACAAAGTTACAAAATAAAGCCTATTTACTATATGGCTGTTTTAACTAATGCTGGAATCCACACATAATTCTTGGAGAGAGTTTCTTTCATATCTAGGATGTGTAGTATACTGACATAAAAGATACAGTGAACAATAGAGAACATCAAATGTTTACACAGATTTCACACTGCATAAAACGTGACAGACATTTAATGGAAAACATATCCTTCAAAAAGGTACACTGGCACCATGTTACTTGTATGTAAAATATGAAGCATCCTTGGTTTCTGAAAGCTGCTATTCACAACTTTTTGGGGCACTCACAAAATCCATGCAATTGCTTCACTTTTGCCTACACATAAACTGGCCAAAAGTATTTTTCCACCTTCAGGAAGACTTTTGAATGCATCTAGTGTCAATCACTCATCAGGCATAACTTCAGATAGGAACATCCCAGTTCTGATTTTCCCTTGCTTTGATGCAACTCTACTAAAATCAGCATGATTGATTTGCTTATATGTCTAAATTTTCATTATACCAAGTCCTTTTAAGGGAGCCTGAATTATGCATAGAGTAACAATGAAAAGTGTGATATTTATATAGAAATGGGAAAGTTACTGAGTGAGACCACAAACTGGGAAGAACTACTGTAAATTGTTTTGATGTCAACCAAGCATGGTGATCTTAAAAACATCTGTACACAGAAATGCAAGATACTAGAGAAATACTTGACTGGTTTTTTTCCATGATTTCCTTGACCACGATTTTATCCTGTTGTCTAGCATACTAATAACCCAAATAACCAGTTCATGGAGATGATAGTATAACTATCTCATTAAATCTTCCTGCATTAGAAACCATGAAGTGACTAAGCAGCACAAGTCCAAAACCTCCCTTCCTGTCTGCACAGATATGTCATCTTCTGGGAGAAGTCTGTCTGCATGCACTGTGTTCCTTTCTCTGGTGCCATTTCTACGTCTCCAAGCTTTCCTCACACTATGAAGTGCACAAGTGAACTTTCCTCAGTAAGACCTTGTTATCAAAACACATATACTTAATTCCCATGGCCATTTTTTTTTGAAGTTTCAAGTGGTCTGTGAAAAAAATACTGCCAGGTACTGATATGCAGCAAAATCACTGCACATTTCCATGGGACAAAAGAACTTCCCAACTGCCTCTGTGGAATTCTGTAGACATTGTTCAGTAATGACCTTTGGCACTGCTTCCTTTACACATTCAAACCCGATATGCTATCATCACCCCAGCAGTTTGAAAACAGAAGTAGCTGTCTTCTGGATCATTCTTCTTCATGTAATTGAAGATGCAGAGAAGGCTGAAAGAGTAAGTACATGTTGTAAAGAAATTGTTTTTACCCTCTTTTTACAAGTGAAAAAACAAAGTGTTCAACACAGCTAAAACAGATTGGCTGCACAGATGCATTAGAAAACAGGAATTCATTGTGCAATGCCAGGTAAAAGAGAATCAAAGATAACACTTTGCAGAGTAATCAGTCAGTGCTTTCTAGTGGCTTTCCATGTAAAACACCACAAATGCAGCAGTTAGGGAATAGGAGATCGGCTGTATTGCCAGTATGTTGCAATTGAGCTGGAGAAGGAATGAATCAGAGGGTTCTCATCTAAGCCTGCCTTTGCTTTAACAAAACCTGCAGCAATGTTCTGTTTATGTTTCCAGATACTTACTAAAGAATATAACAACATTTTTCAAAAAATATAAATATCAGTGATAAAGGGGTTTGTGATACTTACACGCAACTCTAGAAAAATACCCTTTAGGGATGTTTCAGCCCTGTTACATGCACAAGTCCTTTTACATGGGTCTTCTCCCTGATTTCTGTAGCTAGATATACTCAAGTGGACTATGGGTGAACCAGGGGTAGAGTCCAAGTGTGGGAAGCTCATTTTTCATTTAAAAATGCTAAATTGAAACTGTCATCTGCTGCTGTTTTTCTTAGTTTCAATAACTTGTCTTGAATGAAGAGGAGAAAACCCTTATTAGAAGCTGTTTGCTTACATAATTCAAGTAAGGGGAAAGTGCTGCATTGGTGTGCAATTATAGACAAAAAGTTCTTCCCAAATAGTTCATAATGTAGGGGCAAGACGTAAGTGCACGCAGAGGCACTGATTTACAGCAAACGTATATGCTTAAAATCCTTTACTTTAGGTAAAAAGAGATTTTTAGATTTCTCTCAGGAATATTTCCTGGATTGTTGTGCATGCAGCTTCACTCTACTTACAGAAACACAATAAATGTATTACACATACTGTTATGTTTTGTAGTTCTCAGGTGTAAAATTTCTATTTTTCTGAACAAAAAGAAGGAAATTCTGATGGGAAGTGATATTTACTGAGGTGTCAGTATAGTCAAGCATATATTTGATTTTAACAGGACTTTTTGCCTAAGGTATAAGTACAGGACATGGAATCTTAGAAATGTCTACAGGGGGTATTCCAGTTACAGCATTGTTGCTTCAGACTTGTTCTTCATTACAACTACTTTATGAAAATTTACCTTTCTAAGCTCTGCTCTGAAAATGCCCTCACACGAAGGATGTCTCACTAGCTTTATTTGCATCACATGAATATTTTAATACCTACCTCCCATATAAAATGATGCCCATAGGTAATTTCTTTATGAAATCTATTGCATTTTTGTCACTTAGAAAGAATTTCTAACAGCTTTTTCATCCTTCTCTTTCAAAAACAACAGTATTCATAGTACAGAAAGGAATTAGCCGTACCTATAGTTTACATGCTGTTGTTTAATGCAAAACAGGAAGTAATCCTTGCCTCCTCCTCTTAAGATCTTTTAACTACTCCTCCTCTGTAATTTACAGTCTATGATATCTGTTTCTTCCAAATACTTGGAGTTAAGAAACAGATAGACTAGCCTAAACTATTGCTTTGAGGACAGTGCTCTGCTTTTCTCCTTTTGATATTACATGTACTCACTTAAGAGTATATGAAAAATAAAGAGCAAAACTGAATCTGTATAGGAACTACGAATCCTGTATTTAATTCTGCAGTGTTGCCAGCTGGTAGATGAATTTTCACTTCCAGCCCAACACATCCATACTTTGAAAATAACGAACTTTCCAGCTTGAAGCATGTGAGGAGGTTTCTGTCTGAACAGGTTGTGCAAAAAGGTGAATAGATTAACACAGGATAGATAATATGTTATAAGCAATGCCATGTTGGTGTGTTGTCTCACGTATGAGGAAGGACTGGTCTAAAGCAGGTAAGAATCTTATGAGTACAGTCTCTGTATTACTGATGTTACAGTATTAAAGACATGTAAAAATCATGCTAGATTGGTATGACATGACAGGAATGGGGCCTAACAGGATCTGCCCGTCCTGAGGGTGAACCTATCTTTGGGTGTAGGCTGGAGGGACTGACTGAGAGGCCTTAAAACTAAAATCAGTGAGGGAAGAGCACACTAAAAGGATTGCATAGGTAAGCCAAGTGTTGGCGTGGCATTGCCTGGCAGTGGCAATGCTAGTGGGAACGTTTACACTGGTCCTGGGAGCTCTTAAATGCTTCTACACCAACTCATACAGTATAAAAAACAATCAGGAAGGTGCACCTTCTGTTCATACCTCTGATTCAGCTGATAAGGTGTGGCCAAACAACTTACTAGTTTTTGGTTGGTTTTGTTGGGTTGGTTTTTGTTTGTTTGTTTTGTTTTATCATAGCATTATATTCTCAAATCATTATCTGATTTCCAGATGAGAATTTCCAACGCTCAAACTAAATGAATTGAATAAATTTGTATCTCTCTGCTTGTTAGCAATTGACATGCATCTTCTGTTGCTGCTTAATCCCAGTTGAATCCAGCCTGTGCACTCTCCCACCACCCTGCAACATGAAGCCAGGCAAGTGGTAATGGTCAGAAAACTTACTTTGAAAATGCACTCTTGATGCAATTAAAAAAACTGTCTTGGAATTCCAGGCATGAGTCAAGACTAAAAGTCCATCAGTTATACAAATGTTTGATTTCTGTTTTGCTAGGGATCTCTGTTCACTGAGGGCTAGCCAAGCCAGATGGAGTGGGATGGGCTTCTTCCTTGTAACTACCCCTTTTGTGGGGATGTGGAATCTTTCATCTCTAATCACCATTTACAGACTCAGGAGTCACTTGGTAAAAGCAAATTTAGAAATTTTAGACAGAAATCATGCTCAATACTTCTTTATTTCTGTAATGTAATATGCACTCATTTACCCGCATATTAAAAGAAAGGCAGGCAGAAAATAAGGATTTCTGGTTAAAATTACCGGTGCAACTCTAAAGCATCAACTCTCTCTAGGATCTGTCCCTTAAACCTTTTTCCCCAATGGGGATTTAAGTAGATTGTTAAGCATTTGACAGATCTCAGTATCAAGATCAATACTGAATTAGAAGACATAGCTAAGCATAACCAGGGGAAAATAATTAACAAAATTAAGGAGGGTTTTGCTCCATAGGGAACTATTAAAGTTATCTTTATGGGGTCATGTAAATGTAATAAAAGATTCTGTCTGCACCACAATTACTTCTATATCAGAAATGGTCCCTGTAGATGTACCAAAAGATTATTTTACCAAAATTGGATGTGTACCCTCTTCCAGACTAAAGGAAAGGGGAAGAAAATCTTAAAAGTAGTAAGCAGTGAATTTTACACAGCATGTAGTTAAAGCTGCCTAAACTCTATCTGTATCAATGGTATTTAGTTGGTTCAGAGGCCACAGCTCACACAAATGGTTATCCTACTCTGTGAGAAAAGGAGAACATAATGGTATAGTTGTGCTCTAGGACAATACACCTTCTCTCCATGACAGAATCTACCCAAGTATTTTTTGCATTTTAAGACTACAGAAAATGGTACAAAATTATCTGTTAAAACAATCTAAAATAACACACATGTCTGTAAGTCTCTGAGTTAATTGTCCTCTAAAATCATAATGCAGACATAATTTTAATTTGCCTTGTAACAGAAAAGAATTCAAACTGGAGAGCGTGATGTTTTAATATATCTTTGAGAGATGTGTGCAGCAAATCTGAATTGTTCATTACTGATTTAAATTTTCCTAAGTAAATGCTAGCATGCAGCTCTCTGAGGATCTGCTGCTCTTTTTTGTCTCCTCCTTTTCATTAGTGCTTTTCCAGTTACACAAAAAATGATTCAGTCTGATAAGAAGTTCCCTTAAAATAATGTAAATCCCTATCTTAACTAAAAAAAAAAGGCTACCATGAGAGAGCATTAAACTGAATTCATTTTGCTCTAACAAAGCCACCTGGTTGGTGACCTTCATCCTGGCTTACAGCCTAGTCTTTGGTTGAAATCATTCATTTAAATCTGAGGTTTGACCATTGGTAGAAGTATAATGGCTCTGTCTAAGCAGAGAGACTTAAGGACACTTTGTGGGTTCACTTTGTGGGTTCACCCTGATTGTATGACAAATCCACGTCATTGCTGTTCATTGTGCTTTCTTTTAATTAGAGCCCAGGATGCAAGTGCAAAGAAGCCACATCATGCTCCTGTAATATACTTTCTGGCATCTGTTGCAGCTCTGTTGCTTAGTTTCTGTTTCCTAGTATTTTTAACCCAGCATAAGAATAATGATCTTTGCCATTTCATCAAAATGTTCCTCAGCTAAGTGTCAGGTCAACATAAAATGTTACGTGAGATTTTTCAGCTTGATTCAATAATTTACATCTGTGGGATCAGTCCCTGGTGGCACAAAGAGCTTCTTTTCTTGAATAAAATTTTAAAAGATTGGACCTCTAGTTTCTACGGTGAACTAGTGTTTCACTAAATACTGGTACTTAGCAAATCCACTTAATAAACCATGATTAAACCTACCTCTAGTCACTTCAAGACTGATAACATTTAGCTACCACAATTTGTCCTTTGTTTTTAAATTAACACTAAACTAGCACTCCTTTCCAATGTTTAAAAGAGCCACAATTTTGAACTAGTAGACAAGCAGTGCAATTATTATCATCACGAACACAAGCCTAGGCCAGGGTCCCCTTTCCACAGCAGCATCTACCTCAGAAGATTATATGAGCAGGAGGAAGATGTGGGCTCAGGTATCCCTTGTGAAAGTAATTTCTCAATTAATTCTTGGTATCTGGAGACTGCCTTAATCCTCAAAACTCAACCTCTGAAAATTTCTGTTCTTGCTTTCACTGATGTCTGACTGTTTAGCTTACTGCCAGGTGATAACAAACCTTTTACCATTCTGAATTTGCTGCCTTCTCATTTCTGCATTCTTAGCATTTGTATTGGAAGACAGAAAGTGCCTTCTACAAGGTATTTGTTATTTTAAATATTTTTATCACATCCTCTATTATTGTCATCCTTTTTTTCACAGAAAAGAAATCCAAATCCCTCGATCCTTTCTCTGCATCTGAGTTTTTCCATGCCTACAACTATCTCCATTTCTTTCTAACGATTTTCATTCTCCAGGTCTTCTGGGGCCATTCCAATATTGCCACATTGATCCTATGTCCAACCTTGATCTTGAGTCCAATGTACTTCACCTTTCAATTTTTTAGACGTAAGATTGGACTTTGGTAATAACGTGTGGTGAGATTCAGCTGCAGCCCATCCCATGAGTGCAGTGAACATAGAAGGCTCAGCCTGGTGCACTGTCACACAGGCCAGCTCAGTGGTACTACCTGAGGCTGGGTAGAAAAATCAGCTGCTGGGATTCCTCCCCTGGGCTATCTTGTGCTCTTTTTTCCTGGTGCACTACAGACCTAGCCTAATTCTGCAAACGTGCCTTTTAGATTCAGTAAACAGAACTGAGCACAGTATTCCAGAGCAGGTAAAGTATTTATAATGCCACAAAATATGATGGCATTTTATTTTCTGCCTTATTATCATCCAATTTCAGATACCTTCAAACATCTTGCCTCCTCTTGTTGAGCACAGTAATTTTTGAGTTTAGAACTTCCCTGAGATACACAGTTTCTCCTTATACTCTTATGAATTCTTTAGTTTTAACATTGCCTATTCAGTTGTCAGGACATTCAGAGATTTTCATTGTCTTTTTGAGACTTGTGTGTCTGAATAGCTTTTATCTCCACAGAAAGTTACTGTCCATACATTGTTCATTAATAAGGCTGCATATAATCAAAATGAGGCACTCAGACCCTTTGGAACTGAAAAAGGATTTTGGAGAATCTTGAATAAACTTACTGGAAACTTTCCCTCCTCCTCAACACAATTAATTGAAAATACATTAGAGGAAAAACTAATTCAGAGTTGCTGTTCTGGGAGTCATGGTGATGCGTGATGTTGTTGAGCAGCTGTTAGGGATGTCGAATGATATTAGGTACAAACACTAATGTGAATGTTTTTACTGTGTTCAATGAGATTCATCTGGACCTACTGCCACATAAACCCTGCTGCACTATTACTATGTGTACACATTGTTGAGACTTAGAATCAGAGAGTCATTGAATCATTAAGGTTGGAAAAGACCTCCAAGATCATTGAGTCCAATCACTCACCCAACACTGCCAGGTCCACCACTAAACCATGTCCCTAAGCACAACATTTACACAATCTTTGAACACTTCCAAGGACAGCAATTCTTTCATTTCCCTTGGCAGCCTCTTCCAATACTTGACAACCCTTCTTCCTAACGTCCGATGTGAACCTCCTCTGGTGGAACTTGAGACCATTTTGTCTTGTCCTTTTGCTTTTTACTGCGAGAGAAGAGGCTGACTCCCACCTCACTGCAGCCTCCATTCAGGTAATTGTAGAAAGCAATGAGGTCCCCCGGCGAGTGTCCTTTGCTCCAGGTCAAACTATCCCAGCTCCTTCAGCTGCTCCTCACCTAACTTACTGTCTAGACCCTTCAGCAGTTTTCTTGCTCTTCTCTGGATGTGCTCCAGCACCTCAATGTCTTTCTTGTAGTGAGAGGCTATTTCCTTCTGTGACTGTCCTTGCTGAACTGAATGGTTTATTTCCAGAGAATAGAGTGTTATTTGCAACTTCTATCCAAGGCTGTGTGCTTTTTGCTATCTAATATTCAGTAACAAAATCACAGACTCATGGATAGCTAGCTGTCCCTAGTAGCTTCCTGTTCACCCATCAGCTGAAATGCTGAGAAAAAATGTGAAAGAGGATATGGAAGGGCAGATGGGCTGTCCCTGGAAACATTCAAGGTCAGGTTGGACAGGACTCTGAGCATCGTATCTAGCTGAAGATGTCCTTGCTCATTGCAGAAAGACTGGACTAAGTGACCTTTAAAGGTCCATTCCAACCCAAACATTCCGTGATTCTAAGATTCTATGATATTGCAGCTTTCTTGTTAGAGAAATGACTGCTCAAATGACAGGCAGCCTACTCAAGTCCATTTATCCAATATATTCAGACATTGGTTTGGGCACCTCTTTTTGACTGCTATATGCTCAGGATTTGGAGAGTTAATTTCCTTACTAACTTGCCTTTATACTTTTGAAAATTTTCTGGTAAAAACAAACAAAACACCCAAAATAGAAACCTGCAGCATTTAGCTCTCTTTGTCCGACTATAATTAGTAATGTTAGTATAATAAAATAGGTTAAAATCACATTCTTTTAACTTAGATCATGATTTTCACCTAAATATTGGCAACTTGAGGAATAAGAACTGCAAAAACTTCTGTGTAAGGAGGTAATACCATCTACCCGTAAAAATTCCCCCTGGTCTGCAGTGATGCAATTTTGGGACACAGTAGAAAAAATATAAATGATACTGGAGTCTTTTATTCCAGACACTCTGTCTCCCTAATGATACATCAGAGTATTTTCATCTAACCTCTCCTGCTAAATCATTGGTAGTATTGGCTAGGTATTGATGATAAATGTATCATATTGATAGCTAAATATTGGTAGCTAAATGTATCATAATGCATCACTGTAACATCTCCAATACCTGCTGATAAATGGCTTCAATTTCGTGCTACAACAGCAATTTATGAAAG
Source organism: Oxyruncus cristatus (assembly GCA_013399855.1). Classification (NCBI taxonomy): domain Eukaryota; kingdom Metazoa; phylum Chordata; class Aves; order Passeriformes; family Cotingidae; genus Oxyruncus; species Oxyruncus cristatus. The sequence goes on along the minus strand of VXAY01007543.1, from coordinate 167,463 downwards.
AATATCATATAAACTTCAAGATAAACTCACACAATTTGAAGAGATTGCCTCTTTTTACTCTTTATAAATAGAAGCAAAGATTGTACATCTCCTCCAATATCTGTGTTGAAATGGTCTAGTCTTATTCCCAAAGGGAGCAGTATGGTGTCCAAAGGGGAGCTCCTTGCTGCTCTAAATCGTCATAACTCTGGGAGAGCCAAAGCAGTTTACTCTGTAGAAGGATCTGTCTCGGGAGCCTGCTCATTGTTACCTCTCCATCTCTCAAGCTTTACCAAACTGATTTTTTTCCTCTCTTTTTTTAAAAGTAACCCTCACCCAAAACAGCTAGCTGCTTGGGGATGCCCAAAATAGAACAGATGAAGAAGGCCATAATTTTCAAAGAAATTATCTTAATGAAATGCACTGTTTCCCTCTTTGAAACACTTTCCAAAGGGGCATAATATTATTTAACAGTATTAAACATAAAAAGTCTTAAGACATTTATTCTGTGGTGGGAAGCTTTTATGGGCCAGATGAGACACTGACCTGACTCCCCTTTTGCCTGAACTTGCACTCATTAACATCTTGTGCTGGGAAGGAGGAGGGGTAAAAAATTCCACATCTAATGCTCTCAAAATGTTTTCAAAACATTTCAATAGTCTTTTCCGTGAAACACAAGTGGAAGGCACAAAACAGGTGACAGTAAGGCACATGGTTTATATAACTGCACACATTTTCACCTCTGAGTAGTTAATCTATTTCCAAGTTGCACTTGTAAAAGCTTTATGTACCACCATCATTTATTTCTGGTATGGAATAAGTGTACACATGCATTTCATCTCATCAAGGCAGTATACAGGCAGGAACAAGCTGACAAAGTGTTCCTCCTGATCTTTTAATGTTCCTCTTCTCATTCCTATATTCCCTTCAAATGTCATCTCCTCTTGTCTTCTGTCAAACTGTTGCAAGCATGAAAAAAATAAATAATACATACTTCATATTCCAGCAACTTTATGCAAGTGCTTTTAACATGTAAGCTTTTCAGTGAGATACAGGAGAGAAAATTTGAGTTGTAGGTTTCTTACATTAAAATGAGTAAGAAGTCATTATGTTCCATTTGTGCCACATCTCACAGACGGTGCCTGGCAGCTGAGGGAGGGAAGATCTTCACTCAGTACATACAGCACTGGTATATCAACAGTAACACTTGTTCTTGAAGCAGAGACCCCCAAGAGCCAGTATGAAAACCCCCAAGGAGGTGCAGGTCCCTCTGCTTCCCTGAGAGAGCCAATCAATCCTGAGATTAACTCGGTTGGTTAGAGTATGGTGCTAATAACACCAAGGTTGTGGGTTTGATCCCCATACAAGCCATTCACTTAAGATTTGAACTCAACGATCCTTGTGGGTCCCTTCCAATTCAGAATATTCTGTGATTCTATGATCTCTCATCCCAGCACTGCTGCGGTGATGTGGACTAATCCCCACCCAAGCACAGTGATACGCATTGGGTATGGAAACCTTCTCCCTAGAAATTTTGGGAAAGGTTGCCAACGCATGAACAGCTGTGCCTAGGAGAAGAGAACCTTGTTTTCACATGCTGGGGGCTGCTGCAGTGAAGAGGACTTGCAGTCTTAAGATTTACTTTGCCCTGTGTTTGTGTGCAAGAAAGAGTGAGTCCTCCCTTTCTTCTTTCAGATGTTTCAAACTCCCAGGAATCTGGCTAGGTGTCCCTGAGCTCTCCTGCCTCCACTTTCAGAGTGATGTAACATCAAATCAAAATAACAGAAAGTGTGAAGCATCTAGCAGCTTTTTGCTGGCCATGGATACCCTGGCCAGTGAGGGCAGCTTTAAGGTCCCTCTTGCTCTTCTGTTAGCTCACAAAAAACCAGAAGGGCCCTTTGCGGCCCACACACTCCCCTGTCAGAAGGAATAGGGACTGCTGGCGGACAAACAGGGCTAATCAAAGACTTCATAACTAAATAAAAAAAATTATCAGATGTTGAAGTCAGCTACTGGTTCTATTGAAATGGTTTAGGGTAAATAAAAACGCAGGCATTTATACATGAAAAGGGAACTGGTATGGAGAAGATCAAGCCAAGCGAACCCTGTCATATTCAGCTAGAAATTTGTATAGTAAAACTGAGTGTATTTCTCAATTCTTGGACAAGGAAGTTCCCCTAAGTGTACCTATTTAGTTTTGTTTGGGTTTTTTATTCGTTTCTTTGAGCTGCTCACAAGACCAATAAATGACTAAGTAACGCCATTATTGTAAAACACGCTGCACAGCACAAAGCTTTATTTACTGGAATGATGTCACATTACTGTTTCCATACCATTAAATGTTACTTTAGGCCTTTTATAACCCTTAGAGGTAAAAAAGGTTATTCTTCAAACCTCACAGAAATGCAGTAGGAGGCAATTTTCTGAGTGGTGCAGAAAAGTTATGCACTCAAGTTGTGCACTCAATAAGAAAATTTAGCTCCCTGCCCATCCCCACCCTTCAGTTTTCTGAGCAAGATGCAACAGGATTTACAAAACGAAGAGATAAAACATTTTGGCCTGACTGTCAGTGAAAAGAGATTGTTATTTTTCATCTACAATTTTGCATTATGATTTGATCTACTTCATTCCCTGCACATTTTAAGAAAAGCTTTTTGCAGAGTATAGCGATAATACATACAAACTGCATCATGTATATGCCCTTTTCAACTTGATGCTACGAGATTTGGGCTATGTTTTTCCCTGTTCTTAGGCAGTGTTGTTTTTCCTCTATTTTATTTGCCAGATAGAGAGGAGGAATGCATTGAATTAAGCTCAACTATTCAAAGGCCCCAGCTGTTACTTGGGATGCATTATGCAGAAATTAAAAAGTTTTGAATATTATGGGTTATTACAAGTAAATGTTACTTGTTATATGCTGGAACAGAGTTAAGGGTAATAATATACTCAGGAAACAGATCACATCATGTTATGTTTCCACTGATTAAGGCACAGAGATCTTCACAGATCTGGGTCAATAAACACGAGGACAAGGTGAAACATTTCTTGTTTTTCTGGAAAAAATGGATTTAAGAAATTCTGACTGTGTCTCACAGGGCTGTATCTTACAGATCCTTGTTCGTCCTTACCTGCTCATAGTAAATTAAGCTTCCAATTTCAATCAGGATTAAAAACAGTGATAAGGAAATCTCAATTTAAATAGCTGATTTTAGATATTCTTTGCGTTTGCACTGGGTAATTAGCTTTGTTCTTACTGACTGGCATAATAATTAACACAAGTTGATTTGTAACCATATGTGTAATGTATATTTGCTATATTTCAACAGCTTTTTAATTTTACCGTATAAACATACAAAGTGAGAATGTGAAAGTTATTGTAATTTGTTCAGACTCCTAGGTTTTTACACTCATTTTATCTCAGAAAATGGCAAAATACTTTTCTTTCCTAAATTATGATTTTATTTGGGGTTTGCACCAAAATGCACTGAGGTGAAAACTAAAAATCAATTTAAATACATAAAACTAGTTTTATTAATTGTATTTAGCTGTCTTAAACATATGACATTGCTTTATTTCCTTAAAAAAAAGGAAGCTTATTTAAAACTAACCAGATTACTAAATGAAGGAAGTGGATACAGTATTTCGTGAACTGAGAGATTATTTCTTGTCTGAGGGAGCTAATACTTAGTTTCTAATATGCAGATAAATGGCTAGTGAAATTATTGGAAGTGCCTAGAGGGGCTACTGCCTCATTTCCCCTGAAGTCAATAGAAGTTAGACATATAATCTGTAGAAGAGATTTTGAAACACCCACTGGTCATCCGTATCCATCTTCAGGCACCAAAATATCTTTAAAAATCTGACCCCTCACCATTAGGATTTTGTCTGTGTTATCTTCTCCACTTTTTTTATTCAGAGATTAGAAGAGAAAACAGTCCCACATTTTCAGCCTTTAATCTGTCTCTGAATTTTGCATGAGCAAATGACAAAAATACTGTACCTGCTAGTTCAGCTAAAACAAAGAAAACAGAGGCACTTCCGAACAGTAAAACATTTGAAAAGACAGCGCAAACCAATATCATAGTAAAGGAAGAAAAAGTAATACATTACTGGATTTGAAGATAGAATGATTATTTTAATGAAGACCATGTTGACCTTAAAAATTTACTAAGTAGTTCTGTTTGATCCACTGAGTAGGAGAATCTTTTTAGTATATTGAAATAATGTAGAGAAAATCTGAGCTCTAATAGAGAGTAACAGTGTTTTACATCTGAATTTGGTTTCAATGTTAATCCAAATAATTTTACTATATTTTTTAACTTAATATAAACATCTATTTTAATACTAACTTCTCAGCACCTCTAGAAATTCCCAGCAACCACACTGGGGGCCTGGGCTGCCAGTACAGTCACTGGGGCATCACGACTCTGCAATAGAATCTGAGCAGGGCACTGCAGAAAGTATTGGTGTGAAAACCATATCTACCATCCCAAATTTGGCTTTTCAGTTCCTTCGCTGATGTACTTTCAGGTGCTTCCTCATACTCAGGTTGCCCTGCCCGAACTCTTTAATGGATTTAGACAGCTACATCCTTTCTCTTCAAAGCCTAAATGCATTGGTACTGCTGCTTTGACCAGCAGGTCAGTGCTATGAGCTATTATCTTCCTTGAATTTCATTTTCTGCCAAGGAACATCTCCTAAGACAGAGTCCATATGACTAGGCAAGTAGGAACTTTCTGAGATGGGAGCCCTTCCTAATATACCTGCGGAGGTTTTACCATTTTGCCTATGAATATTTGCTCACAGAGAGGTGACCTAGCCACTCGGCTGCATTGTCATTCTTCTTTCTCTCTGTGGTTCCATCATACGGAATTATTGTAGCAAACATGAAGCAGCATTAACATGATAAAAAAACTTTTTGCCATGCTTAATATTTTCTGTGCTCCCATGGTGGATGTTTTCCTGGCAGAAAAAACTGTGCATTTACCCATGCTCTTCTAAATCCAGGGCAGTTTTTATTACGTTGCAGAGTTAAAACAATGTCAAATAATCACTCCACAAATGATGAAGGGGCGGAAATTCTTCCTGGGATTTCTAACATAGTCACAGGTGTGGCATGTTATGTATGACCAGTGCTGATGTGTTTCTCTGCATGCTTATAGGAATTTTCCCCATGATTGATATTGGAAATATAATGCCTACAAACTTGAAACATATCCGGGATTAAAAGAGAGTTGAGTTGCGGGCTGTCACCTTTTCAATTTAAGCATTCAGTCTGAATTCATCTCATCTAACTTCAGTCATTTGTAGATGATGAAACATCCAAACACTTTCAGATACTCAACTTTCACTGCCAAAACTGAACTCTCTATAGAGACATCTGTTTCTCTTCAATGTAAAAGAATTCTAATAGTCACAGACTAGGCACCTCATCATGACTCAGCTTAATTTAAGCAAGATGAGATTTGCTACTAAAGTATAACCCAGGTGTAGTTGATATTTCAAGGGTTTAGTTCCCTTGTTTTTGATCATCTTTTCTACCGGATTAGGAATGATTGTTCCAGTATGTATTTTGAAAGCTTTACGTATATTAAAAATAATAAATTAGATTTATGAAAGGTTTTCATTCTTCACTGAAGACTAGAAATATAAAAATCCCATTAAATTGGTTTGATCAGGCTAATTTTAGCAAAAGTAGTATTTCCATTATATTTACAGTTTTGGCGCAATTATTTGTAGTACTGTCTGTACCTTTGATGCCTTGTGTGTAAGATAAAAGTAAAAAGACCTCTATCTCTACTTCCTTCCCATAAAAAAAAAACCCACCTCAGTAGTCAAGGAGCAGGACTTCAGTAATAAGTTTGTTCTCAGTGGGTGGATTTCAGATTCTGCAGCTGAGCCTCGTTCCTAAGTTTAGATGAATGCCTTCTGACAAACAGGATTTTAGAGATGAAGGGAACTACTTAGAATACCTGAATGGATGGACCACTTTGTGGATAAGGAATTGGCTGGCTGGTCACACTCAAAATGTTGCAGTCGGTGGCTTGGTGTCCAAGTGGAGACTGGTGATAAGTGGTGTTCCTCAGGGGTTGGTGTTGGGGCTGGCACTGTTTAATATCTTTGTCAGCAACATGCACAGTGGGATTGAGTGTAGCCTCAGCGGTCAATGACACCAAGCATTAAAGGAGAAAACGCTGCTCAAGCATTTTCTCAGCATTTTGGGAGTGTCTCACACACCACCCAGGCTTTCACTGCTACAACTACTGTCTTCATAGCTGCAGCTCCAGTGAGCCATTAAGTGCCCCTTTCAGCTCCTTGTACACACACACACACACACACACATGAACTCACTCACTCTCAAGGACTTCCTCCTCCCTTTAGGGTTAACCCCTGGTTTCCCTCAGCAGTCTCAGATTTATAAAAAGGGTCTCAGGCATCAGATTTATAAAAATAAATAATTTAACACATTATGGTGGCAGATCAGCTCGAACTGACCCAGAACAAAAAAATCCATGGGTAATTAGATCCTCACAATTTATGCACCTCTTCCTCACACACTCTTTGTGTGTCTTTTAGTCAAATGGTGATTTTTGGTCTTCTAACACCTTATTGGATTCTTTCTCTGTCTCCACATAGTCAGGCTGTTAACTGCTCTTATCTTGCCAAGTTTCAGCTTCTGCTGATGGCTGATTGTCTTTTGGTTTGTGCTCCTTACCAGTCAGAAGAGCATAGAAATGAAAAAAGCCCTTGACTTGTGATACAAATCCCTTACCAACAACTAAAACATCAATGTTTTATTAATATTCTTCCCAAACTAAAGATAAAATGCAGCACTGTACCAATTAGTAAGAAAATTAACTCTGTTCCTGCATATCTGGGTGAAAGTTCACAGCTTGCAGCCCAAGGCTCCAGTGAATCCAACTTCTCATGCTGAGCAAGTAAAGCCAAACAAACAGCAGATTAAATCACACAGTATTATAACTCTGGCTCATTGTGCTAAAAACTTATTTATTTAAGCTAAACAAGTATCTCTCAAACACCAAGCTGTGTGATGCAGTTGACACGCTGGAAGGAAGGGATGCCATCCAGAAGAACCTTGTCAGGCTTGAGAGCTGGGCTCATGCATATCTCATGAAGTTCAACAAGGCCAAGTGCAATGTCCTGCCCAGGGATCAGGGCAATTCCAAGCACAAATGTAGGCTGGGTGGAGAATGGATCAAGAGCAGCCTTGAGAAGAAGGACTTGGGGGTGTTGGTGGATGAGAAGCTCAACATGACCCAGCAACGTGCACTTGAAGCCCAGAAAGCTAATTGTATGCTGGGCTGCATCAGAAAAAGCATGTCCAGCAGGTCAAGCGAGGTGATTCTGTCCCTCTGCTCCAGACCTGTAAGACCCCACCTGGGGAGCTGCATCCAGCTCTGGGGACTCCAGCCTAAAAAGGATGTGGACCTGCTGGAACGAGTTCAGAGGAGAGCCACAAGGATGATCAGAGTGCTGGAGCACCTCTCCTATGAGGACAGGCTGAGAGAGTTGGGGTTGTTCAGCCTGGAGAAGAGAAGGCTCCAGAGAAAACTTATAGCAAACTTCCAGTACTTAAATGGGGCCTACAAGAAGACTAGAGAGAGACCTTCTACAAGGGCATGTAGTGACAAGCGGAGGAGGAATGGATGAAAAATGACAGAGGGTATGTTTATACTAGATATAATAAAGATTAAATATAATAAAAATTCTTTACTGTGAGGACGGTGAGGCACTGGCACATGTTGCCCAGAGAAGTTGTGGATGTCCCATCCCTGAAAGAGTTCAGGGCCAGGTTGGATAAGTGCAGTGGCCAAAAAGACGCTCACTCAATAAGTTGGTAGGCAACGACCACTTTATTTACAACAGGCTTAGTTTTACAGTCTTTTCTTCTGTCCACGCGTCCTAATGCTATATTTCATTGGTTAAGTATTCCTGTCCACGTGTTCAAGCTCATCCTCTGACAGGTGATCAGTGTCCTTTTGCGTGCTGGCAAATCTCAAACAATCCTAATGTTTACATTCTTCTACAAGCTTACAGCTGTAACTCTTCAAGGCTGGGGCCCAAGCTGCCGTTTCCCACAGATAAGCTCTGAACAACCTGGTCTACTGAAAAGTGTCTCTTCCCACAGCAGGGGGGGTGGAACTAGACGGTCTTTAAAGTCCCCTCCAATATAAACCATTCTGTGATTCTACAACATAGACCCCTGCAGAGATTTCACCTGTTAAATTCTACACTATGCCTTAACACGCAGATAAGCTAAAGCATATTTTACAGAAAAATATCCAACCTTAAACACCTCCATCTCCCGTTGGTAGTAGTAGTTTAATTTACCAGTAGTTAATTGCTCAGTACTTAAAATTTGCTTTCTTAATTCAATCCTGATTTTGTCTACTTTGAATTTCCTGTTGTATCCTACTGTTCATTCTTTCTGCTGGGCTGTGAACCTTCTGGTATCAGAAATTTCTTCTCTGTGTGTGTTACAGACTGACCAAATCCTGTCCTTTTATCACTGACCAAATACCCTTAACTTCTTGTGACTTGCTGCATGGGGGATATTTTCCAGGTACTGTATTACTCCCATAGATTTGTTCTAAGCCTTACAAGCTTTTTTTTCCCCTTTTAAAGTGTAAATCTGGATATGTGATTCCAGTCAGAGCCTCACTCTTTTGGCATCTCTCAATATTTAAGACTCTTACACAATACTCATATGGCAGTATATTTAATGGATGAAACCTGCGCTCTGTCAGCCACATTACTATACTTGTAATTGGTTAGCCATCCACCCAACAGGGCTTTTCTGTGGTTACTGGTTTCCAAGTCAGAGTTTTCTCACTCTGCAAGTCTAACTTATATTCTGTATTTCTACATGTATGACCCTGACTTTTCCAGCACTGAAATTATTTATTTTGAATAAGTTTACTTCAGCTAGCAATCCAATTTGCTTTATAGAACTAATCTGTTCTTATTACTTACAATGTCAACAATATTTGTGCCAGCGGCAGGCTTTATTAGCAGTTCTTTTAATATTTCCTCTCTGGTGATTAATAAATCTATCAAATAGCTTAGGCCAACTGAACAGATTCCTGCAAGAATTCACCAGAAACTCCTACATTTTGATAATTAACCAACTACAACCCACTAATTTATGAACTACTTAAAATGTGCTAAAGTGATACTGTACAGTGCTAAACATTAATCACAACACAGTGTGATTTTGTGCCTGTTGCTTTACAGCATCAAGCTATACTATGACAGAGTGCTTATCTCTGTCAATAAAGATTGATGTCCTATTGAAAGCATATATTTTTTACCTCCCTTAGACTTTCTAGATACTGCTTCATCTTGATGTTACAGTCTACAGATATTATTTTCCTTTTTTACTGAGAGAGAAGCTTTTAGAACATCACATGCAGCACCATAAGGGATATTATCATGATCTGCCTATTTGGTGCCAGCCACTTTGCAGTCCTCCACCTTTGTGTGCTACCAGCATGTTCCTGTCTGCTAAGCCCTGGCAAAGATTGTTTCTTCAATGGATAATATCATTCTGAGTGGTGAAAACTGCAGTTTTCAGATGTGCCCAAAAAACGGAGAAACCTTCTTGTCTGGTATTTAAACATTGCACTGAAGCATGTGATCAGTCAAACTCACATCACACAGATACCAGCTGATGCCATAGTTTTGTATTGTAATACAAAAAGTATTCAATTAAAAATGACATTAATAACTTAGGAATCCAGCCGGCATTGAAGACAGGCTTCAAGAAATTTATATTAAAGTCTTAAAAAATCCTGAAACTTTCTAATGATTCAGGGGAAGATAAATAGGCAAATGTACAAGTATATCTAACTATGTAAAATGTACCTCTTTTTCCTTTTTCCCCAGAGATTCATCACATGCACCTTTATTCTGTGAGTTCTTTAAGCTTCACATACGCATTTGATCTTTCACTGGAGATTTTGTTATATCCAGTTATTGTCAAATCAATAACTCATTTTTTATTTCATTGCAATGAGATTCATTCCCATTGATATGTTTATTTTAAAATAAATTATCAATTAAAACAGAAAATCTGCCTCCAAGGTGGGATAAAAAGAGATAGTATTAGTGACAAGTTCATAATCAAAGCTCCTCTCTCTATTGAGAAATAAACACTTGTGAGGATTCTCAGTGTGTTTTACAGTCTTAACAGCTGTAAAGACTGTCAGGTCTCCCTTGATTGACCCTGAATAAAATCTAACTAGGGATGTCAAAAAAATATGTCCATCAAACTTGCTCATGCATTACGACATAAAAATTGATTGGAGTCATTGACTACAGGTAGCAATGAGCAAAACTACACAAGATAAATACTCTGGTTTGTGAATACTCATTCAATCCACTTTCATCTGCCACCTTGATTTTTGGATTGGGCACTCATGGATAAAAAGGAGGTGATCTGAAAAAATCGTGTGTGTCTTTTAAAAGACAGTATCATGTTATGTTACTCTCTACACAGAAATTTATGTTACATGGTGTTAAACCACGGGCTAAGCTTAATGTAACATGATGCATTAAAAACTGCACATCATGATTGTAATGTGTGTCAGAACAGTGAATTGTTATATCACATATCTCTTCATTCGTAGGTAGGGGACCCATGGAAATAATTCTCAAAGGGATATATTCTCCTTTTGATGCACACACATAAATTCCTTTTTCTCTCACTACTTCCAGCTCTTCAGCTAATGGTTGATCTGAGCTAGGAACGACTGCTTTTAAAAAAGCCTCAAGTAAGCTAAAAAAAGGTTTGAATTGTAGCTAAGCATTTTTTATAGGTACAGTTTTAACCCTGAAAACTATGAGAGGGTTGTTTTGTAACCTATGCTCCCCAGTAGTGTCACATTTGAGGAATCACCATTGCTGCCTTTTCTACCCAGGGTAAACTGTACTGTCACTATAACTTTGCAGAAAATGAGTAGGTTTCCATCTGATTTTATACCCCACTTCCCAGTGGGCTACCTCCTTTTCACAAAAGCATAGACAAAATCAGAATCTGCCCTGATGGTGTGTGGAGACGGTACAAAAGCAGAAATGGAAATGGACTTCACCCGTGACCCTTTTCAGTTTCTGCCTGGTGTCACCTTTCTCCTTTACCTAACTGCACAACGTAACTGAGCCTCTTGTATAACAAAACACAGCTCCCACTTGATTCAACATGTTATGTAGGTACCTGACAAAGTGTGCAGCAGCAATCCATTGTGTCCTTGTCCCATTATATGGCCTGTGTTTCTTGCCTGTATCTGTGGTGTTGAGCAGCTCTCCTAAGTGTTTTGCAAGGATCTTTGTGAAAGGTAATTTGACCAGTAATGATCACCTGATACAAAAGTGGGTCAAGAGGTTTACACTACAAAGAATACTGATGCTATCTTGTATGCTGACAACCAGGGAAATTAATTCTTGTGCAGTTAAATGGTGCCTAGCTGCATGCTAGCCAGATGTACAGATGCTAATTTTATCTACTGAACATATAAAAAACCTAACTAAACACTACCAACTCTTATTCAAATTCTAATCCCCATATCAAATCTACCCCTGAAGTCAGTAGAAAATGTTTAGTCTCATGTCAAGGCAAGGCCTGAACTGTTTGGGAACAGCCGGATTAAGGCCTGAACAACAAAACAGGGTCAAAGACTAGGTAACTATGTACCCTTTGTGCTCTGAAGATGATGATGATGATGAAAGGGTGGTCCCAAAACGCCCCCAGACCCAATTCTTGGGGGTGGGTCAAGGGGTGGACCAGAGCAAAGTTAAGAGGCGGACACATTTTAGGATTGGTCAATTAGTATTATAAAAGATGTAACACAGCTGTATTCTGCGCGCGCGTCTTGTAATAACTCTTTGCCTTGCCACAGTAAATCCTTTCCTTATCTCACCCCAATTAACTGCTCCTGAGTTTTTTTAAGTCCAGGTGCACACAGGCATCAATTTATGCAGTATCCTTTAGGGAGGCCAAATGAATTGTTTTCCTACAAAAAAAAAAAGATAAAATTTGAAGACTAAATAATTTCCACATTTTGTTTGATCATAAATGAAAATGAGATTATATTCAAACTGAACACATGGTTTTGATGGACTAAAATAATGGTCTCACTCCTCAGCTGAAGCAAACATGCATTTGGCCACGGGCTTTTCAAACTGTCTAAACCAACAGGTAGTGGATGGACAAGACAATGGAAACTGCCACTGGGGCTTAGTGGACTAAACCCCAATGGCTGCATTTTCTTCTCCAATACATGATCTAACCTCAGCAGCATAGGTGGCATAATGTTTCAAATTTGAACTGTATCAGCTTACAAACATGTTGGGTTTATATTTGAAATAAAACAGCTCTACTGCAACAGCTCCATTATTTCAGAAAGTCCCTTATTAAAGCCAAGGAAATAAATTTAAAATGGAGCAAGGGATATGATCAGAATGTAGGATTAATGAGACTGAGTATCTGCACACCTTAGAAGTTCTATGTTTCTTAAGCTGTGTGTCTCTTGAGAGATATTAACTGGGATTTGCTACTGTGAAAAGGACTTGGGGCATACTACAGTGTGTGCTCTTTTCTTGTGATGAAGCATAGGTATAATATTAACTTAAGCTGGTCTTTCACAATGTCATGAGTCGTAGGCAGTGCCTTCCTGCCTGGTGTGCTTGCTTACAAGTGAATCAGGTGTAGTGTGAACACTTCAGATTAAACATGTATTACATAATTGTTTATGTGTGCAGACATTTGAGCTCAATGAGCTGATCAGGTGCTTCCAGTCCTTCACTCTTAAGTGAAATGGGATTGAGCAGTAACTACTACACATGCTCTTACACAACAGAAATAAACAAGATCTAGATGGATTTTTTTTTTGACAGAAGGCATAATGCATTGGCAGTGACAATTACTCCCTGAAATAAATTTGTAGAAAACATGTAACAAACTGCCTTGAAAATATTGCTTATGTGGAGCAAAATGAAAGCTGGGATGACCAGATGAAACTGGCCAAAGGAGAGGAAGTCATATTCACAGCAGTTGCAGCTTTACATGTGAGCTGCTGGGAAGGAGCAATACAAGAGAATATGTAAAGATATGTGTAAGGGTCCCAAGTACAGAATAACTTGATCTGTATGTCAGCACAGCTAGACCACCGGCAAATTATGTTTAGGCACTTGCTTTTATGCAACACTGCGCACATAATGACTAGGGCTAATAGATCTTATGAAAACCTTCAACCAGATGCAACACAAGCAGAATGTTGCCAAAAAATCACTGAAGAATCAACAGTTTCTACACCATCCAAAAGGTACAATAGGATTCACAATCTTCATAAAGGATTGTATTAAACTCTGGTGTAACATCACTAATTCACATCATATCTGTGACTGACTAGATTAGAAATTGTTTCAAAGGAGTTCTGGAAAAAATCCCCCCCCCCACACCTTTATTTAAAAAGGAGTGTCTGTCCTTGAAAGCTTTACACATACCCAGATATCCATACCCTTAGAAATAAAATTATTATTTTTTAAAGTGTTAATTAATAATTTTTCAGGTATTAATACAAATGTATCAATAATAAAGTACATCATGCTTTCGGATACATCTTACACTACACTCGACAATCCACCAGGAACACCTTTTTGAAGTTATCATCATATATGCTTAAATATGAACACAGATTGGGTATATTATCATCTACTTAGTTAACTGAATTATCTGTAAGAAAACAATTGCATTCTACTTCTAAAATTCAGTCACTGAAGCTAAGCACTGCCAGTAATCCAAGTTAATGCTTCAGGGCTAGAAATAAAACATTTGTAGCACTTGGAAACATAAGTTACTTTTCTTAATATTGCTGCTTCTAGGCAAGTTTTATTTTTGTACTGCTATTCTCTGTTGGCCTTCTCACTTATGGAATGACTTTGTCAAATATAGAAATGACATCGAAGACTATTCTTGAAAAAGTAATTGATGTGTAGGTGCATGGAGGTAATCCAGCTTTACCTGCAGCCTTCTGTATTTTCAAAGTGTATGTAGCATAACTGGGCTGCCTTGGATTTTTTTACAGAACAGCTTCAGCGCCAGCATGATTTGATACAGCTTTCCAAAGACAAAATAATAAGGTGTGAGTTTCTGTTAAAGTAAGGGACTGCATTTTCCCTTTTCTCTGCTAGAATGCTGCTCTCCTTCCCCCTCCTCCTGCATAGTTGATGGCAGATTTGCATATGAAATACAGAATACATCCGTGAACTTGTCTGCAGATCATAGTTGTTCTTGGCATTGACTAGGCTGTTGACTTTGAGACCTGCATCTCCCTTCAGAAACAACCTGCCAATGGAAGGCTGTGTGTCGCCGGTCTCCTGCGAAGCCTTGCTGGGCTCTGTAACAGGGGTCACATTCATTCTCCTCTCCACGTAAGGCACAACTCTGTGGACCTGAGCAGTCTTGGCCTTCCCTGAGCCATGTCTGATGGTGCCAGCCACACTGACATAACTGAATGACTAATGACCTGAAACGGTCATGTCACCAAAAGCAACATGACTTCCTTCCTTGCAGACAGCTTTTCTCAAGAGATAGCTGTCACTAGCAGTGGTGAAAGTCAGGACAAGCCACCAACACAGGACGAAAGAATGTGGGGCAAAAAAAAGCCTCTGCAGACCTTCCTGAACTGCACTCCACTGAAACTGCATTTGTTTTCTTATTTATTCACTGAAGCTACTTTTTTTTCTTTCTTGTTGATTTAAATATTCATTCAGGGGAAGTTCTTTCAAACATAGATCCAAACATATTTTTTTTCAAGAATCTGTCCCCTTAAGTGGTTAGCCTCAGCTAAGTGTAACCATGAAGGAAAATAGACCATCAGTCAGTTATAACTCCAGGACTGAGCTGCCAGTGCTAATGTTGCCTCTTCATTGTTTTTACCAACCACCTGACACTAAGGGGACAGACAGGTTCTTTCAGAGATCCTTGGCAGAATGATGACAACACTAAGTTGTAATGTGTTTAACACTTAGTTTAACCATTAAACAATAGTTAACAATTAGAGCTTTATTTTCCTTAGCAGAACTATTATTAGCATAGCACAGAACTTATGATTAGAATAGCACAGGATTTCTACAAGCAGAATCACACAGAATCGATCAGGTTGGGAGGAGACCAAAGTGGATCATCTGGTCCAACCTCCCTGTTGAAGCAGGGTCATCCTAGAGCACACGGCACAGGATTGTTTCCAGATGATTCTTGAGTGTCTCCAGTGAGGGAGATTCCACAACCTCTCTAGGCAGTCTGTTCTAGTGCTTGGTCACTTGCACAGTAAAGAAGTCCTTCCTCATATTTAGGTGGAACTTCAGTGCATCAGTTTCTGCTGATGGGCTGTTGTCCTTTTGCTCGGCACCACCGAGAAAAGCCTGGCTCCATCCTCCTGGCACCCTCCCTTCAGACATTAATGAGGTCTTCCTCAGTCATTTCTTCTCGAATCAGTGTGGTGCAACCTAGAAGCAGCAAAATACAAAATTTCTAATGCAATTTGACTTATGATTTCTGTTCACTTGGACGCTCTCTAGATCGGATCGGATCATTGCACATGGTTTAATGTATCAATATAACAATCATAATCTAGACTCGACAATCATACACNCTCGGGAGGAAGCAAATGACGGCAGAGCTGTCCCTGGACACCAGGGGGTCCCAGGTCTCCCTTGTCCAGCGAGTTCCCCCCAGGACCCTTCTCAGCCTGGTTTTACAGACGGTGTTCCGGGAGCTGCGAACGCTCCCGGCGCTCTAGCCACCGGGGTCACCAAGAGGGATCACCCACAGGGATCACCCACAGCCCAGGCTGGCCTGGAGCAGAACCCGCAGGCGGGCAAGGGGCGGAGTGATTGCCTGGCGCCCAGGTCGATCCCGGACCCTGAGGCCAGGAGGGAGGGGAGGAAGGTATCTGGTTTGTCTCCTTGGGGCACAGGACCTTCTGGGCCTGATAATGAAGGGAGGGGCACAAACACGGTTCCAGAGAAGGGCTGCTCCCCTCGTGAAATGGCGTCAGCCGCGATGAGCACGGTACCAGGAGTCCGGGGTGCCGGTCACACCACAGCCCATCACAGCACCAGCCAGAGCACCTCCCGTTGCTGCACCCGACAGCGGATTCCCACCTTTATTCGCGTGTGCGAACCAACCCCGAATGACCCCCGGGGGCTCCGCCAGGACGCCACAACTCCACACCCGAGCGCCTCCACTGCGCAACGGGAGGAGGAGCGCCGGGTGGCCCCCACCCCGCTCCCGCTGCTGCCACCCGTGCCGGCGGCGTTGCGCATGCGCGGCGCGGGGCTGCGCAGTCACGGCGCCGCGCAGTCACGGCGCCAGCCGCCCCCGCGCCGCCATGGCTGACCCGCGCCTCAGGCAGATCAAGATCAAGACCGGCGTCGTGAGGCGGTGAGTGCCCCCCGCC
Organism: Oxyruncus cristatus; assembly: GCA_013399855.1. Taxonomy (NCBI): domain Eukaryota; kingdom Metazoa; phylum Chordata; class Aves; order Passeriformes; family Cotingidae; genus Oxyruncus; species Oxyruncus cristatus. The sequence continues at coordinate 151,006 of VXAY01007543.1, read as the reverse complement.
GCCAAGGGACGGGGCCTGGCGCGGCCCCCAGGGGAGGGGGCCCTGCTGCGGTCCCGGCGACTTCGCCGGGCCGGGCGGAGGGGCCGTAGCGGGGCTCTGTGCGGAGCCGGCCGCCCCTGCCGTGGGCCTCGCTGCTGTGTGGGACTGGCGGCTCGTGCCGGAGTGCCGCCCTGGCACGGCCGTTTCTCCGGGAACAGGCCCCGCTTTCCCGGGACGATGTTAACTGCGATGTTCGCGCGCCTTCGTTAGTGACTCTGAGAGCCAAAGGGAGTCACGCTGCCCCATCTGTGTGCAGGGCGGTCGCGAGGTATACTCGCCGAGGTATAAAGTCTCACGTGTTTTTTTACCAAAGCAGCAGTTGAATTGGTTATTTCTGATTCAAAAATTCGCACCGCAGAACCAGAGGTATCACAGAATAAATTAGGTTGGAAAAGACCTCTGAGATCATCGAGTCCAACCTGTGAGCAAACCCCACCCTGTCAACTGGACCATGGCACTAAGTGCTACATCCAGTCTCTTCTTAAATACATACTTCCAGGGACGATGACTCCACCACCTCCCTGGGCAGCCCTGTTAGATTCATCATCGGAGCCCCGATCTACCGGTTTTTTAACACAGTCTTAATTTTTAAGAAGAGGTTATTTGTCTGGAACCCTTTTACGGCTTGTGTAAACTCACGGCTTTGACTTGGACTGTTTAGTCACAGTGGGGTTTCTTAAGGTTACAAAGACTGCGCTGGCTCAGGCAAAGACAGAAATTAGTGTGTGTTGGCTGAAGATGTTGATGTTAAATAGTGCGGTTTCATGCAATGAACTTTATGTTATGACTTAGCAAATTTCTGTCAGACAGGTATATTTTCTTGTACATGACTTGCTTTGAAAGGTTGGACTTGAAGACTAGCAAAATCGTTACTGCTGATGTTAAAGGCACTTGAGAGTTTCTGGTCTCCAAACAGGGAGCAAACCACTCAATTGTATGCGTTTCAGGGCTAGTACAAAGAAAGGGGTGAAAACATTTTGGAAAACGGAACAAATGCAGTTGGCAGGATTCAGATTTGTTTTTGAAGAATGGCAGTGTGTGTGAATAAGCAAGTAAACTTAACTTGTTTATCTTATGTGGTAACAACAGCCATATCTGCAGTTATTCTGCAGCAGCTGGCATGCTGTAAGTGAACGTAACTTTAAAAAAAAGGAGAGAATAGGAAAGGAGTGTTATCTTACACTGCCTGTGCAGAGACGATACAGCGGCTGTGACAGCGGTGCACAGATAAGAGGTATGGCTCAGTCCCACTCCACCCTTCTCCATCCAGAAGCCTAGTTATGCACTCTGCTACAGTGGACATACATGCGGCTTGTGTTAACTTAGGAACATCAGCACTGTGCTCCTATTTTGGATTAGAACAACTGTATAGGCACTTTTTTCCTGCTGTGTGAGAAGACTTGTGTAGAAGCTTATTAAACATTTCATAGAGTGTCTGACTTAACAAGTCAGCTAATTTTCCTTAGGTTTTTTTCTGTTTTAAGAAAGGCACATTGAATTTAGCCTGTAATGCTGATTTCCAAGCATGTTCAGTGCTCAGGCAATATGAAAATATAAAAAAAGATAGGGGTCAAGAACCTTTAGGACATACAGAACTTTTTAGACATTTTGTTTGCTTTTTTTTAAAGCCTCTATTGCAGCACATTTTTTTTCTCTCATTAGTTACCAAACTCATCAGCTGTTCTGTTTTGGGATTGTTTTTTTAGCTGTATATCATCAGTTCTTTGTGTACTTCTCTGATGAGATGGTATTGTAGGTTGAGGGTAGTTTACTTGCCCGCATGTTTCTTACGTTGCTGTATATCAGTGAAAGAAATTTAAACTTGGAATGGGGAGAACCTTTTGCTTCTTTGACAGATCTGGTAGCCAGGCCCTTGGTGATTGCATACTTTCACTAGTTTATCATTCAAGAAAAAGTAGATTTGATGAGCATGAATAGTAATGTTTTCTGTATTTCTGATTTATGTTTTAACAAGCAATACTTTTGGTTTAATCACTTCAAAATGGTCTTAGTCCTAGTAATCCAAACAATGATCTGCTGGATAGTGAGGGAATTGATTAGTAAAAAAATGCAAAACTTCCAAAATATCTTATTTCCATTTCAGATAGGAAATTATTTTAAAAACTACTGCAAAGAAAGTCGGGTTGTGTGAAAATAGCACTGACATTTGCCCATAGTTTCCATGTGATTAAGTGAAAGTGACACCAGTAGATTAGAATGAGACTAAGACAATTCACATTGCAATTGTGTTAGTTTAACTTTAACAATCTTTTAACATGCTTGTTTAAATGTGGCTGACATACCATAATTACAAATCTACAAGCCTTGATTATAGAATTTTAGATCATGAACCTATGGGGAAAGTGTATTGATTTTTGTGAAGCAATTCTTTTTTTAAATTCACCTTTCTAGAACTGTGATAACTTCCCAAGATTGTTCTTTTGCCTTTTGCACTGGTATTGATATTATTTTTCTCTCTTTGTAAAATATCATATTGCAAAGCCCTTTATGCTGTGATTGTCCCCCCTTGCTCCAAGCACAGGAAGTTCTTCAAGTTACACAAAACTCTTGGTCTGATTTTATATATAAATTTGAACAATTCTCTTATTGAATTATTTTACTGGCAAGGATACATTTTGTGCAAAGGAAGTCGGAAGAACGCAAATATTCCTTTTGCTATATGTTGACTGTATTGATAATTCAAGCACAAAACTAGTTCACATTCTTGGTTCTCAAGAAATTCGCTATTTCTGGTGAAAATCAGAAATTTTATCCATCTTCTGTCCATTATATGAATTATGGTTCCTTTCTTGCTTTCATTGGCCATCGGCATTCGCTCTAATTCTTAGCATCAATGTGTTGATAAGAAACTTGCATCTCTTTTCTTTATTCTTGTTATAAGATTGTATGCAACAACTGTTTGTAAGCTCAATTAATGGGAAGGGATATCTCATATTATTTTGGTTATTGAGGAATGATCTACAAAGCTGCTCAGCCAAACTGAGTCAGCATGATAAAGCGCTTTAATGTATGTACATGGCACATCTGAGAGCTCAGGGATTGAAGAGAGTGAATGTATTGTATGCACTGTTGCATATAAGCTGACTCTATCCAAATTAAATAACCCTTTTCAGAGTGCAGATTGCACATCTGTTGTCTAGGGTTGTCACCAGCTCAGTCCTGGAGTCTTAAACTTGTGTTTAGTGCTACCCAAGTGTGGTTGTTGCGGTCCAGAGCTACTTATATATGTCTTAAGTACCTTTTGTAGTGTTCCTGACAGGAGAATCAGATGCAGAAAGTCCCAGGTGTCCCAGGAGTTCCCAAAAACTCCCTGCATTTGAGGGTTGAGTAAGTCTTGGAGACTTACTAGCATAGGCTCTGTCCCACATAGAAGTACTGCTTTATGTGAGCTGTCTGAGAAAAGAGTGCACCTGCATTTACATAGTGCTGTCTGAGGTAATACCTGTGGCATACGCAGACCAACCTGGATAAGGGTCTAGAAACAAATTTACTTTTTTTAAGGGATTCCTATTTCCCTGTGTTTTTCAATACCTGCTTGCTTTTTACTTCAGGAATAACAAACAGTATCCACACATATCTTAAAAAGCTGTGACGAGCACAGTGGTTGCTGTGAAAATTGCACAGCATGTTGTTTTGTTGTGGGTTTTTTTTAATGGGTTTGCTTCCATTTGTTTTCACCTTTAGGGCAGACCTAAGCAATGATTCCTTTTTAAAAATATTGCCTCTTTTGCATTCCTTTGTCCATCCCATTACCTCATATAAAAAAACCCACAAAGTAAAAAACATGATTCTGGTATCTGAGATTTTTTCTGTTTACAATTGTCTTCTGCCCCCTGAGGCAAAACTGTCTTATGTATGTCCACACTGACCATAGTAATCTGTTGATGTCATCACTTTAACCTGGCCAACAAATTTATGACCATGTCATTAGCGATGTGACATTAGGGAGGAAGGCATTTTTTTTTTCTTTTGGACAAGAACATTTGCAAAACTCTGGCATTGCACCTTTAAGTTTTTTAAGCAGTCTTTTAGAAGTTTGGAAATATGGTAGTTCCAGTTGCTTGGCAACACTAGTTTGGAGGCCTTATGCATATGTGTAGTGCTGTTGTCTTTCTGTTTTTTCACGGCATGGATCCACCTACCTATGTGGATTAAACAATTACAGATAATTATTTTCAGTTGAATTAGAATGTGGATCCATGGGAAAAACTAAGAAAAATATATTAAATTTATGGTAGCTCTTTGTATACAGAAGCTGAATTACAACTATGCTAACAACCGTAGTCCATCCGGGCTTGACTTTTACGTATTAATAAATTGTGTGTATCATATAGGTGGAAATGTCATTCAAGACAGCCAGGTCCATTGTTTCTTCTTTGAGCTGTATTAAGTCTCTTTCCTGAGGCATTGTGAATTGTCTATACACATAATATGACTGTAATTCTATTTAATTTTTCTCATTACTGTAGCACTTACAGTTGGTTATGCCCAATTGGGTGAGGCAGGGAGGGGGAAGAAGTAGATTTTGTGTTTTTTTTCTCCAAAACAAAAGGTCTTGACTGAAGATGTTGCCTGGGTTATAGAAGAGGAAATGAAGATCTTTGGTAACCCCAATTGTTGCCAAAGCAGAGGCCCCATTTCTCATTCTTCTGTCTCTGGAAATGAAGTTCTTGGACTCCTTAGCAGTTACAACTTTCAACTTATGTCCCATTCCATTCCATGCCATTCTCTCCCAGAATTTTTGCCACTCCAGAGCCTCTTCAAGGTGGGCTTATAAACTTCTCTCCAACTTGTCCTCAGTGTGTTAGAAAGGCTCTTTCAGCTCTCTTGGTGGACTAGCTATTCTCTTCTTTGCCCCCGAAGTCCAAGTTCCTTCTTGCAGCACCTCATCAAAACCCTGATCCCCACCTGGCATCTTTTGCTTTTTCAATAGGCTGTAACTTAAGAACTTCCATTATGGTCATATCGATTGGATACTTCCATTCCTCTGCCCACGGCATACTCCCACTGGCTGCTGGCATTCAGAGATGACTTAGCCAGACAGACTTTCTCAGCAGGGCAAAAAGGGGAACTTCATTTGTTTCTATGACAAGGACTTGAAAAAAACTGAAGGAATGTATTGCAAGAACAGGATAATAATTGTAATGAAAGAGAAGCCCTGAAGATTCAGAGAAATCTCTAGTAACAGAGATAATAAAAATTACCTGGTTTAAACATTTTTATAACTTGAAATAATTTTTTTACGTCAGAAAATCCTGTAACTGATTTCCATATTCTTCACAGTAGAGTAATCCCTGACAAAACTCAAGCTTACCAAGTTACCCTGAAATGTTGTGGTAACTTAGTTCTGTAAGCTGTTAGATGCAGGAGGGACTAAAAATTACATATATACTCGTGTATGGTTACATCCTGACTCTTAGAAGAGAATGTTTATCTATGATGATGATTTTATGAGTAGAAAAGGAGTGCCTAAACTTGAGATCCTTTCTAAATCAGAAAATAGTCACCCATGTCTAAGAAAACGTGGCAGTTCGTGATGCCTGTGTCAAGTATTGTATTTCTTGCCTACTTCCTTCATCTTCATTCACTGACATGGGCTTTCTCTTGGGCTCCCATCTGTAATATTTGTGTGCTTGGTGAACCCAAGAATGTGCATAGGTAAAATTTGCAGATTAGGGACCTGGTACTTCAAGCTCTGCAGGCAGTGATTGCTTGTTGCCAGTGTTACTACAGTTGTTGAATTACTTGTGCTATAATTGTGCATAGTGTTAATACTTGGAATTTATTATAAGAAAAAAAAAAGTTGTACGTTGTGCAGTTACACTGTTACGGATTTTTAAGTTTGAACTAAGCATAGATACTTCATTATCTAGTCAATACAGGCTGTCAGCTTTGGGGTTTCTGTGTGCTTAGGCTGAATCCATGGTGTATTAGCATGCGCCAATGGTTAATAGTAACATTAGTTCTGAAGAGATGCATGTCCTTTCAGTAGTTAATTTGCTCAGTAGCAATACTGAGCAATTCCCCCTCATCTTCTTCCGAGCTCCACTTGCTCTGTCCAGCCAGGAAAGTGTTTATTATGCTGATTTTTCTAGTGCTGGAGCGAAGTTTTCATTTGGTGGCTTAAGCACATAGGTGCCATTCTGGCTTATGTAGAACCTGAACTGTTGCCAATTGCTGGATGTTGGGCAAATATTAGGAGTAGTAGTCTGCGCTTGCTCTGTCCTTGTACCATTATACCATTTTTATTCTAAGCATCCATTCCTGTCTGTGACTGTGGCTCTGAAAGGTGGAATTTTTGTCTGTGTGCAGAGGATCCTAATTTCATTATGCATTCAGAAAACCCCTGTTGTGCATAATTTTTTCATCTGTCGAACTTCAGATAAACTGTATGCCCTTCTTATGATCAGAGTGGTAGATCTACTTGCTATTGCTAATGATGCAACTATGGGAGATGACAGTGCTGATGTCTGTGGACTGGGGTCGGAACAGAGGTGCCTTTGTAGAGTGAGAAACAAGGGTGATTGGGGTTCTTTATGCAGCAGCTCGAAGCTGGAACAGTCTGGCTCTGTACCCTAAACAGACTGGGGGTGAAGTCCCTTTAGAAATCGATGTGAGCCTAAATTTGGAGGTCTCATTTCCCTCTCGCCCTCTCTGGTCTGTGATGCTTGTTCAAACCTTTTGGTTAAGCTCACTCAATTTGCTCAACCCAGGAGAAGAACTTTGCTTTTTTTTTTCTGTCTTTCTTTGTTACTGTGTTAATTTCTTGCTGTTTTGGTGAACCGAATAGACTCACAGAGAGATCATTTGAGCATTAGCACTGGCAGAGATGTATGCTGGGGCTGGGGAGGGGAATACCTCTGTTCACCAGTGGTCAGCTCTTCCACTATCTTGAATCATCTTGTGTTACTTTGCTCTTCTTGGGGATCTGAAGTGGGGGAGAGAAAGTGAGTAAAAGAAGATGGATGAGGAAGTAAATCATAACAGCATGGAAAAGACCTTTTATTTTCTTGTTCTGCCTTAAGATTTGTCAAGCCCTTTGAGCTCTTCTAGGTTTAGTGTTCAGCTTTAAAGTAATAAAACTGTGTTTTTCCCAGAGAAAGCACAAATTCTGAAATGGTTTGTTAAGTGATGGGAAAGTTAAATGTGTAAAGGATTTTAAAAGGGCAGCAGCCATAGCCAGGAGCTGACCTCTTGTCTATAAAACATTTATGGTTTAGTTTCGTTATTCAGTGTTAAAAAGTCCTTAACTTGATTTCTAGAGGGAGGAAGTGCCTCAGGACATTTCCACAAGAAGTGTCACTTTAGACTTTGTTTCTTTATACTCTTTCCCTAGCAGCTGACTACTGACTGGCAC
>VXAY01007543.1:113514-129697 GCA_013399855.1 Oxyruncus cristatus | reverse complement strand
TTTTTAAGGTCTTCTCCTCTTCCAAATTACTTCTTGAGTAATGTCATTTCTAGATGAATTAAAAATCCAGTGGACTTTACATAGAATTTAATGATGTGCCTAAAAGTATATATATATCTTGCTAATACTCAATTTTTTTCAAGTATTAGAGAAAACCGCACTGTTTCTTGCTTCGTTGAGTGAAAGAGTATTTCTGAAACAGCTAAAACGAAATATATTTGGAAATAACATATATTACTTTGGAAAATAATTGTGGAAGATGATAATTTGCTGCTAATCTTGTTACTGGAGTTCTTGCTGAAAGAAACGTTGTAATGTTCTAGAACTGTTTCGTTTTTAAATGTCTTTTTAGCCTCAGAGAAAATATTCCAGTTAGTTCAGTTGGCTTTTTACATTTTTAGCTCTTTCAAAGTTCAAAGTTTCATTCTCACTGATCAAGTAGAGTAAGATTAGATGAAATGTACATTTTCACATCAGCATTGTTACTTTCATCATTACTTTTCCCCCCTAAGAGTACATGATCTTTGCTTAATAATATGAACTCTAGCTCTAGATGCTTTTAGGTCTCTATACTTCCATCAGATGTGGCTGTAATTAGTAAATAAATTCCAAGTGTTTTACAGACTTTCTGTTGGAAAGTAGTTTAAACTAGTAGTACTTGTCTTAGCAAACAATTATCTGCATCTCTTCTTCTTTTCCTCTTTACCATCTCTAAGTAGATCCATACTGTTAGGGTAATCTGTGCAACAGTCAGTGGACAAGTGATTATGTGACTCTGTTTAAAAGCCAGAATATATATTCATGTGTGTGTATTTAATTGGTACATGTATGAGTCATTTACATTTATCATGGTTATTAGTATGTCTCTTCTGTTTAGACCACCACTCCTGTCATGTGAAACAATACTGCCTCTATATCCTGTGACCCAGTAGTTTATCAGGCTGTCCTAAGAGCAAGGAAGGACAGAGAGCCCTGTCGAAGTTGTCTTCTTGTTGTTTTCAAATTGTTTGTGGGTCTGCATATCTCTAAATCTCTTGGTTAGTTTTGGGTCAGCTGGGATAAAAACCCAAATCTACAAACTCTGTTTCTGTCTTTTTGAAGCTGATAAAACTGGTATCCTCACTAATACAATGCATGTCACGCTGAGCAAAATTGCTTCCTGTTACAGGTATCAGCACTCATATAAAGTAACACTTACTGTATTCTTAAATTATAAAAAATTTGTTTCCATCTAAGTGCTTGGGTGATCCAAAAAGTAGAGAATCTGCCTGATCTAAGAAGGTCTGTTATGTCAAAAGTTAAAATAATAGCTTTGAGCTTCCATTGTGGAATGTGCTAAAAATACAAGTTGCTAATGTTTAAAGCCTGGTCATTATGCCCTCAGCTGTTTCTCACAGGTTTGGCCTTTGTGCTTATTTTGAATGTGTAAATTGTTTGATTTTAGTTATGGAGCCCTCCCTACTAAGCAAATGGTAGGTGAATCTGTGTGTTTGCATCTGTTCTGTCTTATCTGTCACTGCAGTCTGAAATTTATGGAAAATGGATTGAAGGCTACCCAGTAGTGCATTAAGCACATACGTCTTTTGACATCTGATCCAATTTACAATTTCCAATCATGTTTAGCAGATCAGCTATATACAACCCAACAGTTAAAGAGCTCCATCTCATCTGAGGAAACTGCTTTATTTTGAAATATGCCAGACATCTGTTCCTTTACTAGAAATAGCTTCAGTCCTGAAAGACAACTGTCTAGAAACGTGGTGGGTTGAAGAGATTTAACTGGCCTTTTTCAGTACACCTGAAGGAAAGGGGATGTTATCCTCACTGTAGCCACAAGAGCTCTTTTGGTCCTGTGTGCACTTACTGACAAGTTCAATTTGTTTCTCTCTGTACACATTTTTGTGCTTTATTGCTTAACACTGTATTTAGATACACTTCAGTTACTTGAGATTATTAATAATTCTGTTTGGCATTGTAATTCACAAAAATTTTGCAGATATCTATGATTATTTGCAAAGTTAGATCAACTTCATGTTATAACTTCCTTTGTAACCCACTGTCGTGATTTCAGCTGGGACAGAGTTCATGTTCTTCCTAGTAGCTGGTACATTGCTGGGCTTTTTAGTATGAAAATAAATGTGGATAACACACTAATGCTTTAGTTGTTGCAAAGTAGCCTTTACCCAAAGTTAAGGGCTTCTTGCTATCTTGAGCTCTGCCAGTGAGCAGGTCTACAAAAGGCTATGAGGGACCATAGTCAGAACAGGTGACCCAGACTGGCCACAGGGATATTCTAGAATCAGAGTATTATAGAATGTCATGCTCAGTATATAAAACTGCAGGTTTGCTGAGAGATGCCAATTACTGCTTGGGAAGGGAATGAGTATCAGCAGTTGGTAAGAAGTTGCATTGAGCAACGCTTGTTCCTCTTGGGTTCTGTTACTCTCTCTCCATCTCACTATTACCACTACATTTTGTTTCAGTTATTAAATTATTCTTAGCCCATGAGGTTTGCTTTTTCTTTCTGATTCTCCTCCACACCAGGGCAGGGGCAAGTGAGAGGCTGCCTGGTACTTAGTTGCTGGCTGGGTTTAAACTACAGTCCTTGGTAGCTGGAGTTTGAGTCGCCCAGTGCTGGTCACTGGAATTTGAGTAGCTGCAGTGCATGTCACAGGGACGGAAGTTGCTGCAGTGCCTGTCGTTGCACCTTGAGTGGCTATGGTGTTTAGAGTTCAGTCAGAAAGTCTGACAGAATTTTGATAGAATTTGAAGAACAAACACTTCAAAAAGTCCAGTCCTAAAGCTTATCTAAGTATTTGAGCTTTAGACTTTGCTTTATTATGTACCTTTGTAGTGGAATTATCAGCATTACTTGAAAAAATGTGGTTTATGCAGAGGTTAAATAATACTGGTTCTAGTCTTCAAGTGAATATAGTTCCAGGATTTATCATCATTCTGATTTTTATTTATTATTACATAACTGCAGGAAAATGTAAATACTGTTCAGGTACCCCTTTGGATCTCAATCAAATGCTGTTTCAAACAGAATGATTGGGGTAGATTTGTTTCTTGGAGCAGGCTTACAGATTCTTAGATTTATATGCCTTCCCAGATGGCTTATCTAGGGGCACATATCAAACAAGTTACTACTTTTTATCTCACCTACCAGCTTTACAACAAACAAATATTTAGTAGTGCCAGCTCAAGGAAGTAATTATTGGATATTCTCACACTTGTAGGTATTCTTTATACAAGAAATTTCTACTACATAAAGTTGAAGGCATCATCTCATACAGTTTATGGCACACCTCATTCTTTGGATATTACTTTCACTGATGAAAGTCTAAAATTAGAAACTAAGTTTCTTCTCTCAAAACCTACTTGACGTAAGAATTTAAATACATGACACTTCAAAACGGTGATAATGTCTTACTACATAAGGCCTTCCTGAATGCGTAAATACATTCTTAGCTATAGCTTAACATCCTTTCGCAATGACCCTTTGGCACAGCACCACTAATGCTAAAAGGACAATACAACATACAAATGACAGAGTGAAGTAAGCCATTTAAAGGGAATGCCTTCTGTTGAGGGTTATCCTGAATGTATTGTATTTTTCATATTTAAATATCTAACAGATTTTCATTTCTAAATAGATTTAGTATTACTGAACAACTCTGCACACCTTTCTTTCTCAATGGTTGGATTTCAGATCCAGAAGTGTTCATGAAGTAAATGTTCCCTTTTTTAAGACTGAAGTTGTTTTCTTTAGGAGGTAGCAGGATTTTCAGATTCAGTGGGGTGCCAGTTTAGTAATTTTGTTCAAAGTGCATGGTGAGAATAATCTTTCTCCTAAAATGAAGCACAAGGATAAGTAATAACTTTTTATGCATGATAAGCATCAAAAATATGAGCCTGCTGGTCTTTGCTTTTCATTTTTCTTTACCTTTGTCTTTCAGTCAGAGCCTCCTGCAGTCTGCACACAATGTGATCAATAACTCAATAACTTTTTTCATGCAGTAATTATCTCTATGGGGTATTATCTGAACACTCTTTTTCTTTATTACCCAAAAGATGCAGGAGATATTTATATAACCAGCTGATCCCATTTTGGATGAAGCTGCTTCATGACAGCAGGAGAAAGTTTGTTTTAAATAGACTTTTTAACAAATGGTGTACAGAAACCTTACCAAGCAGTACCTTTTTCCTAAGGGAAAAATTATTCTAAATACTCTCTTATGCTTAATACTTTATATTTAATTAAGCACAGAGTAAATGGAAGTGTCCAGTAAATTAAAAGAGTTTTAAACAATTATGCTAGGAGAGTGTCTTTTAATAAAAAAGCCTGTTCAGAAAATGGGTGCAACTGTTCTGAAGTTCCCAGATAATGACTGGACTGATGATTTTTCAGAGTAAAAACTTACCTTAAAAGATAATGTTTCTATCTGGAATACATTCTTATTTCATTGGCTTCTAATTTTCACAGATCGAGATCTTACAGGAGTCACGAATGATGATTCCGGACTGCCAGCGCAGACTAGAAGTTGCACATGCAGAGCTTACTCAACTACTAGTGAGTATAGCACCATGCCCCACTGATCAAGAAGTGCTGCTGTTCCTGGGTGAACTGGTTGTCTGCAGTGCAACTGCAGCAAATTAAAACTGGATTGAAGAATTACTTTTCATGGGTTCCAAGACTAGAATGCTGTAACATAGCAGTATTTCACTTTTGATAACTGTCTTTGCAGACTTTGATCTTCAGTTTATGAAAACTGTGTGCATTAGAATAGTGGAAGCCATCTTTAATGGACTGTACACCCAACAGTTTAAATACAAAACTGTGAGAACAGACTCAGAATTCCTGTGCTAGGTTCATCACCAGAAAAAACAGGTGGTTTTGTAGATAGTGTAGCTGTATGTATTATGCTTGTAGTAAACTGAATTGGTCAAAATACTTTGCTTACTACTTTTATTATGCTATGGACAAGAAACAAGTCAGATGAGTCCTTGCTGAGTACTGCTTTACAGTTTATTAGTGAAGTGAGAAGTAGTGCCACATTTTTAAGATACAAATACCTGCAGGAAGAAAAAGTATCCTGTACAAGTAGATTAACTGAAACTATACCAAGTTTGGAGATGATCATGCTTATTTTTAAAAGCTGCTTTCTCATCAAGAATTCAGCTACATGTGTAAATTCTATTGTGGGGCTAAAAATATATGCCCTAAATTAAGCCCCAGATATACTGATGGCTACAATGCAAATAGTTTTTTAATGGAAAACTCAAGGTATCCTATTCTCAGGTCTTTTGCCTCTACTGTTTTCCAAAATAAATGTTTAGTACCTGGCAAGATTTAGGGTTCTTTTGTCATTCAACTAGTTACTTAACAGTTAGCCAGTCTAGATTTCAGTGGCATGCAGAAATAGTGCTATTGATTTATAGTGTGCTATGCAAACTTTAAGGAATGGGGGCAGTTATTATTGTTGTTAAGAATTTGGAAGCCTTCAAGTGTTGCTTTCTGTGCTTAGGTCACCTTCAATGCTTTTATTAAAATTTACTGTATCATAGTGTGTTTTTTCAGTTGTCAATCTACTTAAGCTTTTTCCTAAGAGTACTCTTCTTCTGAGGTTTGTTCTTATTGGTTCCTTGATTTTAAATATTTACCACAATAAAATAAAGGTATAAAATAAAGGTCAAATCTGCTTGCACATGACAGGTATTATACTGGACCTTAAATAGGATTAAAGAATTTATCTATGCTTTGAGTCACATAGAACCTGTGTTTTCAAAAATTATGTATCCCTCATTTCATAGAATGGTTTGGGTTGGAAGGGACTTTTAAAGGTCATCTAGTCCAACCCCCTTGCAATGAACAGGGACACCTTCAAGTAGATCAGGTTGCTCAGAGGCCCATCCTGAATGTTGATAGGGATGTGGCACCTACCACCTCTCTAGGTAACCTGTTAACAGTTTTGCCACCCTCCCTGTAAAAAACTTCTTCCTTATATCTAGTCTGAATCTACCCTCTTTTAGCTTAAACCCATCACCCTTTGTCCTATTGCAACAGGCCCTTCTAAAAGGTCTGTCCCCATCTTTCTTGTAGTCCCCCTCTAAGTACTACAAGGTGCTATAAGGTCTCCCCAGAGCCTTCTCTTCTCCAGGCTGAACAGCCCCACCTCTTTGAGCCTTTCCTCATAGGGGAGGTGCTCTAGCCCTCTGATCATCTTGGTAGCCTCCTCTGGACTCATTCTAACAGGTCAGTTTCTGGGCTGAGGACCCCAGAGCTGGATGCAGTGCTCCAGGTGGGGTCTCACCAGAGCAGAGGGGCAGAATCCTCTCCCTTGACCTGCTGCCCACACTGCTTTTGGTGCAGCCCAGGATACAATTGGCTTTCTGGGCTGTGAGTGCACATTGCTGGGTCACGTCCCACCTCTCATTCACCAGCACTTCCAAATCCTTAGCAGGGCTGATCTCAATTCCTTCATCCTGAACCTGTATTGATACTGGGGTTTCCTAGACCCAGGTGCAGCATTTTGCACTTGACCTTGTTAAACCTCATGAGATTCACATGAAACCACTTCTTGAGCTTGTCCAGGTTGCTTTGGATGGCATCAGGTGTGTCAGCTACACCACTCCTTATCCATTAAACTGTCCACCCATCAAATCCATCTTTCCAGTTTAGAGATGTTTCCCTTTTTCCAGTCTTCAAGGACTTCACTTGACTGCCACAACTTTACAAACATCACGGAGAGAGGCTTGGCAATTACATCAGCCAATTACCTCAGGACTGGGAGGCATCCTACTGGGTCCTAGAGACTTATGTACAGTCAGGTTCCTTAGCCTGATCTTCACTTATAGTGAGAGGGACTTTGCTCCCTAAGTCCCTATGCATCCACTTGAGAGGTCTGGGAAGAGAGGCTGCCAGTGAGACAAAAACGTGGTTACCTCAGCCTTCTCATCTGTTGTTAACAGGTTTTTTCCATAGTTACCTTCTTAAATTTAATCCCACAACAGTTATTTTCAAAGTACTCAAAAATGTTGTTTTTAATTCCAGGAAAATGAAAAAGAATTGGAAGAAGCTGAAGAGTATAAAGAAGCACGTTCCATACTGGAGTCAGTGAAGCTGGAAGCCTAGCAGTTTTCCAGTACTCTCTTTATATGCATTAGCACGGGGTCCATTCCATACTTTCATTTTACTATGGTTCTACTACTATTATTGACTTGCTAAGGTTCCCTTTATGCAAACTGGCCTTTCTCTAACTGCAAGATGCACCAAATAAAGGATGTTCTGAAACATTTGTGTGTTCCATATTCAGGCAAAATAGATACGTTTCCAGTTCACCTAAATTACAAAAAGGAAAAATAAGTGTAATAGCTGATACACAAAACTTAATCTGAACAATTCAAGCTAAGAAACAAAGTTGGGTTATGTGAGGGACCAGTAAACACTTCAGAATGAAATCACATCATAGAATGGCTTGGGCTGGAAGGGTTCCATCTTGTTCCTGCCCCCTGATACGGGCTGTAGAAGCACCTTATATGTGAAATAATTTAAAGCCATTATAGCATAACAATCTGTACTGAAAGAGAAGATGGACTAAATGACCCTTCACAGGCACCTGTCTTTTTTCTATGATGCAGTTTTTCTGTAATTTTATCAAGTGTGTACTCCTTGTTTATCTTTGAGCCCAAGACAAAATTAAATGCTGATTCCAAATCTTTCTTATTTTACTTGGATGGATCCATAAAGCCCAATCCACATAATTGCCATTGATTGGAAATTCTGTTACTTTTCAAGAAACAGAATTTAGCAGGTGACTAGTATGTTGTCAGTTGCACCTGCTAGTAAAAGTTCTGGACTGAATACTTTTCCTGAGAGCACATTTGCGTAAGTGAGATTTTTTTTTGAACCAAGTTTAAACCCCAGAACATGAAAGAGACATAATGGGTAAGGGAATAATACTTAGTCTGCCTGGAACAGCATTAACACGTTATGTACAAAAGTTGTGGTTTTTTCAAAGTAGCTTCTCTACAGCAAATAGTTGAAAACAATTTAACAGCTCTGTTGAAAAACAAGAAAGCTTTTTACATTAGTTTTTCTAGTTTGAAAGTGCTCTGGCATGTTCCTTAAAGGCAACACAAAGCACAGTGTACCTTTTGTGTGGTGCTATATTGAATACTCAATAAAATTTTTTGTTAATTTGCCTGAGTTTGAGTAAACCGCTCTTTCAGTACCCCTATTTGTGTACCTTAAGCACGTGAGAGTAGTAAGTCTACTTCCCCATGACTCTTAAGCACCGCTCTGACTGGTTATTAACACCAAAAGATTTCTGATTTGACTGCAGAATGATCTACTTTTGAAGTGTCTCCAGAGCAATACCAGACAGGGCTGAGAGGTAAAACCTTTTGTGACACCCTGGTTTCATAAGAGAACATGGATGCCTTCTTATCAGCATTGTGTCCTAGGCATGCAATTGCCAAGCAGACACTTCCCAGCTCAGCACAAATGAACTGCTATTGAGGAAAACATCTGCCTTTGAATACTCATTTCAGCGAGTTTCTTCTATGGACATGTAAAACTCCAGCCCTGGGAGCTGCAGCTCACAGGACTGGCTAAGAGCTTTAATATATAGATATAGGGTTCTTTAACACCTCGAGATAGTGCCAAGAAAATAAGCCACTGGCTTGTTCCCAAGGAATTTCTTTATTAATTTAGGGGAGTAAATAAGGGGATTTGGCCGAAGTTAATAAGGACACCACACAAGCTAGACAAAATGTTCCACTACAATACTGACGCAGCATATACTATTAATCCACAACACTTAAATCAAGATCTAATCCCTCCAGCTCCAAACCACACTAAGTATCAAGAAAGGAGCAGAGAAAGAGGAACAGAGGGATCAAGAAGAGAGAAGGAGAAAGAGGGAGAGACAGATTTTGGAGCTACCACAGAAGCACTGTAGAAGACCAGCTTTGACAAGTCCAAGTAGCAGTGCCGCGATATGAGGCAAACACATGCCCTTGGTTTTATTTGCTCTGGTCTCTATGGCCAACCCCTCCAGTTCCAGGTCAGGGTGAGAAACAGTGTTCTCACTGTCCCTGCCAATCTGAGGCTGGGTTAGGGGCTCCAGGAGGTGTGGTGTGTTCTAGTTTTCCTGGGCTGTTTGCGACCGGCAGCTACTCTGGGGCTGTCCCATGTGGGCTCCAGGGGCTGCCACGAGAGATATGACGCCACCCCACCTCCGTTAAGTTCTACCCATCCCTTCCCCCTACACACACATACACTCCCCACAAGTTGGTTCTGACCCAGTAATAACTGATCTGGTGTCTAACATCCCACCCCGTTGGGTCAGAACATCAACCAGGACCAGGTTTTAATCATCTCTTATTCTTGTGGTGCAAGATGGCAGACAGAGGGAGAAAGGAGACAGGAGAAAGAGGAAAGTATACAAGAAAATCACATCAATAACCATATCAAACCTTATCAATAACCGTAAACTAGGATTTCTGTCAATACAGAGACTCCACTCCATGCAAATTACTCTCTCACACCTTCACTTGGGAGAGGTGGCTGGAGTGTCCAAAGCAGATTACATGTCTCAGCTGACAAACTGCACTCAGCCTGGCAGTAACTCTTCACTTGCAGCCATTGAGTGGAGTGTGGGGAATAATGCTGAGCTGAAAAGGAGTTGTAGGGAGGTGCTGAGTCTGCCAGGTAAAGCAGAATTTAAAATAAAAATTACTGTTTTTTTCAGAAGAAAGAATGCACTCTTCTGGAAAACAAGTCCACAGAAAAATGATGTGCAGTGCTGAGTACCACAAGAAATGCAGGTCAATATGAAAGCTAAAAAGAGTTGTGACCTATAGTGACTGAAGGAAAGTAGCATTGTAATATGGCTTAAGTTGCCAGTCAGAGTTAAAGGCACATGGGACTGAGAACCTACCGCATAATCTCCAGAGAAAAGTTTCTTGGTGCAGTAGTTTCCAGGGTAGAGTGGTCTCTCATGCTCACTTAATACTTCTCTGTCCAAGCCGTTTTCTAGCTCCCTACAATTGCATCAGGGGATGATGATCCTTTTCCCTATCTCTAAGTTCTTCAAAAGACAAGCATGTTCTGTAGTATGGAAAATATCCATCCTCACTCATGAAAATTAAGGCATGTTCACACCTGAAAGTGCTTTCATGTCTCCAGATGCCTCTGGAAGCATCTGGGAGGACAACAGCATGTTTCAGACTCCAGGATACTTCAAGAGCAGGAAAGAGCTAACTGTACACAGCTATTTTGGGTTAAATCCACATAAAGGATAAACCAAACAGAGCTGCTCTGTTTCCTTATAATAGCATCCTGTTTTGGCAACCCACCATTTATGTCTCTGGTGAAACCTTTTAACTGTGCTGCAGTCAATCTCCTACATTGTAACACTCAGGGATGTGCAGGAGAGAATTCAAGTCGCTGGTCTAACTCAAGCAAGCCCAGAGGTTCAGATCAAGAAAAATGCCAAATAACTGGGCAATACCTATTCCTAATAGACTGACGCCTTCAGAATTACCGCATTAGTACAACAGGTGGCTGCACAGCCTCTTAAGACTGGGCAATTACCAAGAATTTACTACTAAAATTGAATGGTCTAATAATCCCAAAAGGTACAGTTCTGTTCAACGGACCTGTATGACAAAAGAAGTGAATGGGGAAGTGTGTGTATTTAATATGGGGGTGATACAAGGGTGTTCAGTATCTTCAAAGACAACATCAGACATCAAAAGGTTTCTGACACTGGAGATAGTTTGAAAAACTGCATTCAGCAAGGACATATTTAAATAAGGAAAAAAAGCAAAATTATACATGGTAGCAGCACTTTTCTACTGCACAAGCACAAGAAGAGGTAAAAGCTTGACATTTCTGAAAGAAACACAGGAATTTTAGTGAGTTATATGCATTAGCTTAGTTCACAAGACATGGGCAACAACCCTAACATTCACCTTTGGATTAAAAGTCTTCATCTAGAAGCATTATCACAGCTAGAAGCTACAACTAAAGGGATGAAAAAATAAGAAAGATTCAAAGGAAAACACTGAAAACTAAAAAGACTGAAAAATGGTTTCTGCAAAAGAAGTAACAAATCCAGATGTTTTAGCCTAGAAAAATACTGGGAGTGGCTGAGTAATAGTTTTCAAGCATATACAAGGTTATGAAGGAAAGCAATAAAGTTTTGTTTGGCAGAAAGAGTAAGATGCAATGAGCTTCAGTTACAATGAGGGGGGAAAAAAAGCTGGAAGTGTTCTTCCATCAGGAAACAACTAAGACAAATGAAGTTCTGGAACAGACTGCCCAAGGACTCTGTGAGAGATGCCTTCCTAGAGATCTTGACCAGGCAGCTCTGTCCCACATGATACAGGGACAGCTGATCCTGCCTCATATGTTAGGGAAAGCATCAAAAGATGGACGAGCATCCATCCTTCCCTCAGCAGCACTTACCCCTCATTCAAAAATATAAAAGATTGTGACACAGCTGAACTACTCTGAATACAGCACGGAGTTGATCCCCAGAGCCCCCTCAAAGGAGAGGATTTCAGTGATACATACCAGACCTTTCAGATCTTGACTGCATGTTACAACACAGGATTCAAAGAAGCTGAAAATAGTCCTCCTTAATGAAAGGACAAGATGACAATCCAGATGAAGTAATTTTCTCTGGCTTTCCACTTACTATTCGTATTTGTGAACACTCACCACTAAAATGCAATGTCAAATACCTTAAATTCCCACTTGTCATTTTATTTTATGTTAACTTGGTGCAAAAGCGACCTGTTCAGGGCAAAGGTAAGAGGCCAGAAGTCTGAACTGAAGCTGAAATCAGAAGGATGGAACTTGCAAGGAAAGAAGTGAACTGGGGCCTGCTGGAAGCAACTATACAAGGGAAGTAGCAAATTTTGTTGGAAGTCTCACCCTTCATACAGACTCGAGGGAAAGGAGAAAAAAGCATGTCATTTATGGCCTAACTGTCTTAACAACCCTTCTCCCATCAGATCTCTCAATAGTACCTGCTCTTTTAAGGACACCGTGAACAGAAAACACAACAGAAAATCACTTCTGGGTTCTCTTCCATGCGCGATCTTGGCTATGCTCTCTTATTACATTTAACAGAGGTCTCATGACAATCCAAATGATAGGCTTAGGACTTTGGAGGAGATGGTGAAAGGGATATGAAATTGCTACCTTCCACCTGTTTTCTAAATACAAATTCAATTACAGTGAAAAAATCAGCTCTTGAACTTCAAAGGTTATTTGCTAGCACATCCAGGATCCAGCATTTCAGGGCAAACATCACCAATGTCCAAAACCTAGAACCACTCAACATAAACATTGCTTTTAACAGGAAGCAGAAAAACTTTGTTACAATAGTTTTGTTTTCTTGTTTTTTGAAGTTACTGTAGATGTTACATTAGATGCAAGGAAACTCAATTTCCTCAATTTACATTAGATCCAAAGAGCCTCAATTAATAAGGTTAACAGAGGCTGAATAGGTTGAAAATGGAAAAAATAAGCACATTATTTATGTATCAATTACTACTTGCTCTCCATTTCAACAAAAGGAAATAAAATTTTCTCATCTTTCCTAACAATCCAGAGGCCTCCTCCTGCCCCCGCATAATTAGCGGTAAATTTCACCACAGCTCTCCATAAGCAATCAAAAAGGCTATCTAATTAAAAAAGTAATTAGTTTACACAGATAGATGTGAGTGGGTAGATTAGTTTATGAAAATAAAATGAAATTCCTCTGGATCCTTTTAGTGACTTGGCTTTCTGCTCTTTTACAGCTCCTACACATTTCCAAGGGAGCAGGTTAAAAATAAGTAAAAAAACTCCTTCATTTGTAAATGAAGAGAGTATCTTTCAAAGCCAGTTGATCAGATCTGTCAATTTTATAACTTGTCCTCTTTTTTCAACACAGAAGATAAACTTCATATTTTTGTATAAAAATCAATGCCTCCATAAAAGGACTAATGTGTTATGTTTCATTTTCTCAGGTCATTTACACAACACCTACCACCATGTCATGTAGGCACTAAACTGAACCTGGAAAAGGGAGGTTTGAGTACTATCAACCAGCACAACACAGGATTTTTAAGAAGCCAGAACAGCTCCTGACACCAGACCTGACAAATGGGTCTTTCCCCCAGTCATCCTGCCACCAGCAGAAGCCAGGGGAAACACACAGAGCAGGAATGCAGTTTTCCTCAGGGTGAAGATACTCCTGCAATTTCCTCAAATGCAGGAAGCTCCACTGCATCTTTGTGGTGGCAGCAGGGAGTGTATTTTCGCACTCTTGAGCTGGAGGACATGTGGGGGACACAAAAGCCAACAGCCAATACTCAAGGGAAAACGACTATAACAGTAATCCTTGATGAGAACTAGGAAGCTTTGCCAGGGAAATCAGTGAGCTAAGAAACTTCCTCCCTCAAAGGCTTTATCATGGCCAGTGCCTACTAAGGTACCTCACCTCCATGAATAAATCAAATACCATTTGTTACCTTCGAATAATATTGCAATAAAAACTCTAACTAGTACAAGGGAGGAAGCTGCCTTTTTAATAGTGTGGGGAAAAAAACAACAAACTCAACTGTTGCTCTTTGTTAAGCAAATTAAACAGCTGTAAACTTAAGTTTTAAATTAAAAAGGTATAACTGAAACTAAAGTTTTAAACAGTGATACCAAAAAATATACAACTACCTATACCTATAAAGAATTCAGATTCTTTAAACAATTTCCTTTCAAAAGATCCAGAGATAAACTCTAATTTTGTTTGCCTTTACTATTTTTAGAGCACTACCCACTGTTTCATGGAATATTGAGTCAACTGGCAATTTCTGGCTAATGTGGACTCATGAGAATCCACTCTGAAGACACCTGAAATTCCACATGTATCTCAAGGCACAGCAGATAGGGCTGGAGAGGGGCGGGGAAGCTTTTGCAGTGATGACAAGCAATTTTCACACCAAAGGTAACAAACCTCAGATTACTTTGTCTAACCAATTTTAAATTGGTGATTATCAACATTACCTATGCAGTGTTCACCAGCCTACACAAAGTGAGCTAGTGAACCTTGTCCGTTTCTGAGTATTATTGAGCTTTTACAAAGACAGCATCTAGAAAGCCTTCATATTAGGTCTTCACTG
Organism: Oxyruncus cristatus; assembly: GCA_013399855.1. NCBI lineage: Eukaryota > Metazoa > Chordata > Aves > Passeriformes > Cotingidae > Oxyruncus > Oxyruncus cristatus. Next base: position 115,519 of record VXAY01007543.1, on the reverse strand, counting down.
TGCCAGGGACAAGAGGGCAGACCCATGTCTTCATTATTAGCCCTTGCAAAGGAGCCTAGAACTAAGTTGACATGGAAGCTACTTTTCTGTCATTAAACTTGCCACTAAAAGTAGTGCTGCCAAACCAACATCAAGACACATCACAAAAATGACGAGGCAAGGTATGAATAATCTACAGATTTGACGAGACTGAACATTCTCTGGATAAACAGAAGATTCCAGTCCCTTCTGCACCAAACACAGCACCTTTCAGAAAGGTTCCTATTAATTTTTAATTACAAACTCAGTTGGAGTTAGACCAATACTCTCTATTTAGACATCCAAATATCAGACTTCACTCAAAAATAGCAACATCATCAGCTGTCTAAGAGCACTTCAGAGCTGGCTTAACATCAAAGAGATGCTACTCTTCAGTAGAGTTCCTTCAGAAATAGAGAATCCACTTTTAAGTTTACATCTCCTTCATAATGTTCAAACATGAAATATAGAGAATACTCTGCAGCTTCACAGGCAAAAGGAAAACCCACACACTGGCCAGATGCTTCACAAGCCAGACATGGACAAACTGGACTTTGTCTTAGTTTACTAGGCAGAGCAGTAGACCACTACTGGGACAGGTTACCAAGAGCACGGCAATTTCATTTTGTTGTTATTCAGCAAATCAATTAGTCTCTCCAGCATTTACTTAACTTTTGCACAGAATAAGCCCCAAACCTAAGTGTTTCAAGTTTGTTGTCCCAGTGGTGATGTTGGGATTATTTCAATTTAGTACTTCTGTCATCTGGTAAAAGTGAACAAACTAAACTGAACTGAAAAGCAAAAAGAACTTGATCTTAAGTTTACACTCAAACACACAAGCTTCAGAACTTGACAATTTTAAAACCAGAAGTTAATCGTCCCTGGATTATGGAGTATATTGTATTACAGCTAGTTAATACGGTTAACCAAGCAGAAGCAATTGCTCCCTAACAAGAGAAAAATCACGCACACTGCAAGATTAACAAGTGAAAGATAATTGCAGTCTCTAGCTGTTTCTTTAAGTCTTCTGCATTAGAACTCGATGGTGGTAAATCTAATTAAGTGCCCAGATGGAGAGGAGAGGGCAGGATGAAAAGGAGTAAGAGCTGAAGAGCCTATTACCAGGCTTACACTAACTCTGGATGTGCAAGACTTGGACTACAGGCTGAAGATGAATCCAAATGCATACTTCAAGCCAAACAGGGAATCACACCCTGCCTTCAAAACCCAACAGCTCCTCAGCATGTACACTGTTCTAAAAACAGAAACATGATGAGATGATCAGAAAGGACAACATGCTTTGCAATCCAAGATAAAGACCTTATAAAGACCTCACAAGACCAAACATTCACCCTTTCAGCTTCTTTTTGAGCTACAACTAGGTAAAGAAGTTTTATCAATCCTTACATAGAAACCAGCCTCCTTTGAGCTCTTATTTCCACTAGGAATCTCAATAAGCAGTCCAGGGAGCCCACTATTGTTTTCAAATAGTAAGTTCCAAAAGTAACACTCATCCTGACCATATCAGGCGATTTTAGCTCTCCCTCTCTAATTTTCTTCCTGCAGAGCAGAAAGCAGACATATCCTGAAGACAGCATAGGAGACAGCTGGGAGCTATCCAAAGTAACGAAGGCCATTTGTAAGGAGGTTTCCTCCCCCAGCATGCCACCATCCCCTAAGCCCTCTCTCCCACAGCTCCTCCCTGCCTCATTAGCTGTAAATGATGTGGCTTATAAACTTTATTAACATTCAGAGAGTCCAGCACTGCATATAGAGACTTGATTTCCTGATTACCAGCAACCATGTCCCACACCGGGTTCTGTCTCCCTTCCCAATCTGGACATGCCAACACATGGCTTTCTCTCAAGTTCCTCATCCTCAAAGAATGGAAATGAGTAACACCATCCTTGCTACCTTTGCCTGTAATGCTAAAAAAAAAAAAAAAAAAAAAATAAAAACTTTCTGCTTAAAAACCCCTCTCCCCCGG
>VXAY01007543.1:33200-97771 GCA_013399855.1 Oxyruncus cristatus | reverse complement strand
AGGACTTCCTTCTGTGGTATTCACTGAGTCCTTTGTCACAAGTTTGGGGATAGTTTGCTTGCTTATCTTTGCATTGATGCCTTTCACTTGTCACAATTTTAATACTTCATGATTAATAAACTTTTGTTAATCTTTCTGTGTGGTTGGCCTTCAAACTGCGAGTAATAAGAAGTTGTGTGGTGAAGAAGGGCAGGGGCGAGGGGCGCGGGGTAGTGGGACAGCGGAAGGTGGGGCAGGCGGGCAGTGGAGAGGTGCTTCATTTTTTCCGCATGTGAAACGGGGGCACGGTTGCTGGCGAAGCAAACCCCGCGGAAGAGAAAACTCTCGGTTTACACTGAGGCAAACTTTGACACGGCGGGAAAAAGAAGTGCAGGACATCGGCAAGCATCGTATAGCCAGGTTTGGGCTTCTTTTTTTCTTCTTCCCCTCTCGCCCTTGCCTTTTATGCAATGCACTGAGATCTCTTCTCCTTGTACATCAATTACACACCTCTTAATTACACACCTGAGAGTGCCTGGCTCCATAGGCATCCGCAGAAGGGTCCTTGCCTGCTCCAAAGTGAATATTACGTATGCATATTTAATTTAAAAAAGAAATAAAAGCAGAATAAATTATTGGTGATCCAGAGCATGAGTGAGTCCTCTGGGGGTCACCTGGGAAAGCAGCCCTGCACCCTTCTGCCAGAGACAGCTCCTGCAGGTGCTGAAACAACCCAGGATACTCAATCTGAGGTAGTTCAGGCTAGGCAAGATAGATCCCATACCACAATCCACACCATGGTAGCACCTGGGATAAGAAGTCACCATGTCCTCTCTCTCCTTGCAGCCCTCCCTATATGCACCAGCCCAGCCTTGGGCAGAGCAGCTGCCCTACTGTACCCAGGCTTAACTCTGAGTTTGAAGTTTGTGAGCAATTTAGATCAGCCATTGAAGCTGTGGTCACACAGGGTGCCTACGGGGCAAGGCTGGTCAGAGTTACTTCAACCACCCTATCCCAGGGGTGGCCCCACACAGACCAATGGGAATGGCAGCCCAGCTGGGATGTCCCTTGGTCTTCCCAGTTCCACAGCAGTCTTTTTCCCATGCTGTGGCCTGCCAGGAGGGCAAACAGTTCTCCACTTCCATGCAGAAGAGTGCAAATCTCACTCTACTTCTTCCAAATGTATGGAAGGTTGTTTAGAAGCATGCAATTTTTACAGCTGCTTTATGTTACTATAAGCAAGACAGCTTTATGATATAGGAATGTCATAAAGTGTGGTATGGAAGATCTTTAAAAAATATAAGCTTTTTAATGGTGGAGAAAAATGCTTGCTCTGGCTGGGGGCAGGGGATTGAGACACAACCTATAAGATCCAAATCTTGACACTGAACACTACAGTGCTTTGGAGGGGGCTTACAAATGTCCTTTGGCTTAATGCTCACTTCTAAAACATCTGCCATTTCCTCCATGTTCTAATGCAACTGTAGTCCTACTTATGAGCAAAGCTTTTTGATCCTACCTAACTTTGATACAGATTTGATTTGTTTCCATAGCAATAGTTCTTTGTGTTCTGAGTCCTGGAGATTTTTGAAATTATATGTACCCTTAAACACCTGCTGAAGCTTTACAACATAAAACATCTAAGCTGATGCTCTTATGTATTTAACGTGGGTGAAAGGAAGGGGACCACAGGTTTCAGTCACATGCATTACAGGTTGGGTGTGAATTATTTTATTTTAAAATCTCACTCATGCTGATGTTAAAAGATAAAAATTAAACAGCACTAAGCAGTTCTATCTAACAACATGAACAGCTTTGCTTCATTCACGTAAAGTGATCAAAATAAATGAGTGAATTCCATTTAAATTGAGAGGGAACAGTTATGCTGAATAACAATTAGCCTATTACTGACTAAGTAGCTAACACCAGGCACTGGGGCTGTTACAAGCTGGGCTTATTTGCTTATGTTAAGGTGCATTTTCTCCTTAAGTAGTTCCACCCAATGTGCAAGTAGACTGAAATTTATGTTCTTATGTATGGATTAATTTCCACACTGGCACATATTCATGTAACTATACTTCTCTCTAAACACAACATCACCTGTAATGTCTAAGGAATATACGTAAAGATAATGTCACTGAACCTTTCATTTGGTCTCTTGATGAAATGTTTTGACACACTCTCTCTCTACCCTTCCTCTTATTAAATCCCCATGGAAGGCAGAATCTGCTCTTACTCACTGCTGGAGATTGCAATCACTGAGCAATTACTAATATGGGAAGAAAGTTTGTGCAAGGCAAGGGATCAGGTAACACTGTAGAATGGATTATATTATTGTACTAGCAGTAATGATCCCTGCTCTTAGAAATGAAAATGTGGTTTAATTTGTGTTGTGGTCTTTAAATTTTCATTTTTCAGAATAAAAATCTCTGCACATGAAAATGTATCTTACAGTAATGGAGGTATGGCAGTTAACCTGTCAGTTGAAAGTATGTAACCTTCCTTTTCTCCTTTTCATGACAGAGGTAATCTCATCTGAGGGCATTTATGTGAAGAAATAACAGCATGGCATGGTGAAACCACTGGCTCATTAATCCTGGCATCTACTTCCTGCAGGGCTTCTTGATTAGTTAGATTCATTCATCGGGTATTTCAGGGTTTTTGATTTCTCACCACTGGTCAGGTTCACTGAGTTCAGACTAAATTGAGCCAGAAGCAATGTTTATTAGTAATTTTGTAATACAGACTACTCTAATAATTCAGTACAAATATCTCATCTGAAATGTATCCATTCGCCCTAACGCCTACTGCAGTTTGCAGCTGTGTTGAGAGAGAATTGAGAGAACACCAGTGATTCGGCATGTATTTTCTGAATTATTAACACGAGAGCTAATATTAATTTCCAATGATGAAATTGAAATCCCTTGTATTTTAAAACAATCTTTGACACTAAGACGACCACCTCTTGCCTGCCATGAAAGTTGAGCTCAGGATGGTTAGTCTGGGAAGCAAGGCCTTTCAGCACAGAGATGAAAGGGAGAACAAAAGAATCTTAGTTTTTCTGTCACGTGTGCTATAAATATAGGAAAAAATCAAATGCTGGAAAAGGGAAAGGGAGAAGAATCCTTAGAAATTAGTGACCTGTAGTGTTACAAATCTATCTCAACTGTTTGATAGCCATAATACAGTTACAGCTTAGGCAAAAGTAACAAAGAAGCAAAGGCCCTGATCCTGCAGCCGGTAAAGGCCGTGCTGACCTGGCAGTGAGTTCAGCAGGTGCATGTGTGAAAATTTGCAAGATTGGTGGCCAAAATTGCTCTGCCACTCAGCTTCCTCACACTCCGGAGACTCTATTTTCTTAAAGACATAAGAGGACCACACATGAACCACATTCAAATGTCAAGCCACAGCTCATGCCACAGCGGCTCATCCAGCCATGGATGAGGCAAGAGTCAGGGCATGAGAGTCAGTTTGACTTTATGGACACCTGTGATGTATCCAAAATATATTGGAGAGCTGACAGCCATGGCTTAACTCAGAGAAGCAGATGTAGGACCCACAAACTTCTTATAAACATAATGGGCCAGTCATCACCCATGCAGTGAGGCAACTGGGATAGAAAAACAGAGGTGGTGGTGAAGGGAGAGAGTAGGGACAGTGCAGTTTTAATTTTTCACCTCATCACAAGAAGAATAGCAGCAAGAACCAAAGGGGCTGGTCTTGCCTGGGATATGGAAGGGGATGTTCTTTGGTTAACTGCCACCCTTTTATTTTAGTGTTTGAGGGGCTGCATTAATAGTCACGTGAGGCCCTCTGTGAGATTTACTTCTACTCCTCAAAGAAAAAATGGCAGGAGGGTGTCTTCTCTCTCATGCTCCTCACAGCAGGGCTCATGCACAGATTGTCTTTATCTTCCACCTGGATGTTGTACAATGGTATGGATGGGAGTTTGCCTCTCTTATTTGCCAGTAAATTGTGCCTGCTTCAGCTTCTCCTGTGACTATCTTTGAGGCTCAAGAGTGCTTCTTCACCCTTACGTTGCATCATTCATCAATGCTAATGCTCAAATACATTTTTCAGAGCTAAAATTATACTTTTAGAAGCTTTGAAATCTGCCAGAGGAGAATCCTTCCTCAGGAGGAAGGAATCTAGAGGCTTTTGTGCAGAATTTGCCTTTGGAGATTATATAACCATTCTGCAGAGATCCTTACCCTCCTTCGAAGGTCGAGAGGGAAAATGCAGAATATGCTTAATACACTGTCTGTGAGGGTGACGTTCTCTCCTGACCCCCATAGACAGTTTGTGCTTTGGAGTATGAAGTTTGATTAGCCTTTTTTCACAGCACTGGAAGCATCATGGTAGTGATCCAAAAAGTACTTTGGGAAAAAACAAACTATAGACTTTCTTTCACTGACCTCCTGCTACAGTGAATTTCATAAGCTGACAATGCACCCTGTAAGGACACATTTCTTTTTTACTGGTTTCAATTTATTGCCCTTTAATATAATTTAAGTGGCAGCTGTGATTCCCTGTGGCTCCTTTACAAGCTTTTAAGGTTTATTTTTTTTTCGAACTTTTTAAAGAGCATTTCAGAATGGCTTCAAGCAACCTCCCCTGGTTTTGGTGTCTAATAATTAAGAGGAAGCACCAGTCCCTGTTTCAAGACATAAACATTACTTTTTAATGAAATTCGTACGTACTGGATGGCTGTGATTTTGAGCTTCCTGCCTTATACCAAAGCCGTGCAAAACTTGATTTGACTGCAACGCAACGACTCCCTGTGTCATCAAATCTGGAAGATTTGCTTGTGCCATAGTCACAGTTCATGTGAGTCATGATACACTGGAAGAGCAGAAGACACTGGAAGAAGTATAAAGTGGTCTAGCCGTTTGCCACAGCTACAGCTATTTTATGGTGATCTTCAGTGTTCCCTGGACCCTAAAGACCAAGATGCACTCCACTCAGGAGTCCGTGGGAAGGAACAGGCTCTCATTTCAGCAGCCTCCCAGCATGCAGGCTTGGGTGGCTTGGAAGATATTCGCTGAATTCAGATTTATAAACAAAACCAAGGGTAAAAAGGTATTTCAGCTGCTACATGGCTATGAAATGTCACTAGAAATTAACCAGCTTTGCTCTTTCAACTAGAGAAAAAAATGAGAAGTCCACAGAAGGTCAGACATATAAAAATGCATTGAAATGAAAAGGGAAGAATATTAAATTACTAAATAAAAAATTACACTTGGTGCAGTTTGTGGCTCTAATCTTTGTGTCTATTTTAAGCAGTAATTAACACCCACAACTGTAGTCATTGTCAGCTTGTATTCTTATCTTCAGGTCTTGGTAGCAAATAAATGACTCATGCTTTATTCTTGGAATTTTAATTACTGTGAGAAATACCTGAAGATAATTCCACTGTATTTTATATTACTGTCACTTTGCCCTTTCTGCTTTAACTCCTCTGCAATTTTAAGCTCATATTTGCCCAAGCTGTGACTCGACAGATCCCTGTCAGTGTAGGGAATCCTACTGGGCTCTGACGGACTCTGTCTAGATAGAGACAGCTATGATGGAGATGCTTTCTAAAGGATGCAGGACCCTGTGTTATTACCTGATTGCCTTTCTTCATGTCTCACACAGGAAGCTGCTGCCTCTGACTCACTCATCACGTGCTTTGTATCCTCGTTTAAATCAGACCTTTCTCATTTCTGTTGGAGATGATTCTTGTTCCATTCTACAATAAATTGTTCCAATAGTCATTCATTCATTATCACCTCCTCTCTTAGCCTCTCCAGTAGGGTGCAAATTGAGAGATTTCATTCATGGATGCTATAGTCGATCAATTATATCCAAAACACAAAGCCTGCCTGTTGGTTATTGATGCCTTCCATACACATCCTTCTTTACGTTATAACTCTGACAGTAGCTGGTTACACCATTACCTACTAAATGAAAGCATCCAGGTATTGCAGGTATTTTTTTGAAAAGCATCTTAATGTTTTGGTACCTAAGTCTTCTCTCAAAGTGATGTGGGCTGCCAAATTTCATCAGTTTAATGTTCTTGTTACTTTCACTAGCTTCTTATCAAACTCCACATTTTTATCAAATAATGTCCTCCCAACTTGCTCTATCCATCATCCATAGCAACATATGAACCTTTGCTTGCCATTAACTGCGCTGCTCTGATTCTGACCACTTTTGACGTTGCAGTTCTCCAGTCATTTCAGAGGTGCTCTTTCCAATAAGCCGCAAATTCCCATCTCATCTTTAAACTCATCTTGATTTTACCTCTAGGTTCAGAATGAGTTTATGAGTAAAGTAGTTTAGGACCCTCTATGTGAAAGATTGTCTTTCAGCCTACTCCTGTTTTCACTGAGGCCTCAAGGATTTTGATACATCACATACTCTTCTGACTACCTGTGTGAATCACACTGGGTGAACAAGGATTTGGAGCACCATTCCTGGCTATGCCTTTCATTCTCATCTCCATGAGTCTGTCATCAGGGGTGCCACTTGACTGATGAACCTCTATGAAATGACTTTGATATATCTAGGCTACATCTAAGTCTTCTCACTTCCAAACTGGCAGGAAAATATTCAAGCCGTCCGGCACTTGACTCATCAGCAAATTGTTTAGTGGCAAAAGCCTTCCTCCTGCTCAGGGCAGTTTTAGTTGGTCCTGCCTTGTATTAAAGTCTGCACAGCAGCAGAGGATCCCAAAGGTGTCATGTTTGCCTCAGTACATCCTCTAGAAGCTCCCAGGGAAGCAGCTTGACTGGCAAAGGCAGTCAAAATTCCACTTGTACTTTAGCTGAGCCATGATGGCCAGTGTAGGTGCAGGTGGGGCCAGGCCTTTACTTCAAAAGCTTTTGGGAGACTAACATTGTTTGGGAGTATCGTAATGGGATGCCTTTGTTTACTTCTGAGTCTGCCCTGCCATGCACAAGAAAGCAACACATGACATTTTCTCTTCATTTGCATTCCTGTGGAGGAATATCCATAATGCAGGATGTAGTACAGACTTACAGGGTGCTGCATTTAAGTCCAGACAGCTGACACATTGCTCTTTGACTGTTCTGCTTTACAGCATTATCTTTGAGAACAAGTGGCCCCTTATCATGGCTTTATCAAGGATTATAGCAGCACTCCTGAATTTGGCAGAGGTGAGTTTGCCTTTGCACACATTCACAGTTCGAGTGCCTGCATCAAAGTTGTTGCGGCTGATTTTTAAGGAAGTGGTTGCTGAAATTCTTCAAGCCTTATGATACAGTTGTTGGTGCCCAGGTTCTCTGAATATCAGATTACCAGGTCATTGGACCTGGAGGCATGTAGAAGGTCCTCAGATATTCTTTAAAGTTTACTCTTATGGGCTGAATTCAAACTGCAGTTTATAATCGGTTGGGTAGAGGACAATAGACACAAAAGATGGGCAACAGCTTTCACAGCAGGGTGAGGAGACCCCATTCCTCTCGATTGCCTAAGCGGGAGACCAGGCTGCAGCAGCTTTGCTGGTATAATTTAAGTATCATAGCATGTTCAAATGTCCTAAATTTCACCACTGTTGCTGCACTCACTCAGAGCATATTTCTGAGGACTCTAAAGAGTGACAAGAATAAGCCAACGAGAAACACAAAACACCAGGTTTACGCTGAATTTAGGTTTTCTGTAGACAGCTGGGTGCAACTCAAACGCTGCTGCAGGACTTTGTCTTACCTACTGGGCTCCAGTGTCAGGGCTTGGAGTCCAAAATGCAATCCCTGACATGATTCAGTGGCCTGGAGTTGTTTTTGGTGAGTAATAATATCAATTCCAGGATCTTACTACGGTTTATTTACTGGTCATATTAGCATGTGAGCTGATTCACATTGCCACAGAAAAACCTTGCTTGCATATGAATGTTATTATGCTATCTGCTGCTTCTGATACCTCACAGATTTTTTTTCTATTTTCTCCCTCCTAATCTATTTTTTTTAGGCCAACAACCCTGCTTCAATGCCAGCATCTGCCTTTCTAATAATGTAACTATTTACTGCATCATTGTGCACTACTCTCATTTCATGTTGCCACACTCTCCACGACAATATTTGAAAATTGTCAAAACCCTCAGTGAGAAATTTCTACCAGAGGGAAAATGAGAAACACAAATGGTGCAGCTTGGTTATCATGAAAAGGCACGGAGACTGTCGTCACGCTGTGCCTCTCCAGTGTGACTTCCTTCTGGACTCAGTCTGAGACACTCAGACTGCCTGTGCTAGAAAAGCAGATGCTTGGTTTATTTTGCCAAGTGTGCTTTTACTGTAAATGCTCTGAGTCCCTCTGGACAGTTCTGTGCTGCATTTCCATCAACATTCTTTGTGTCCTTCAGTCAACAGAGCTGACTATTTTCTCCAGCAACAAATGCCTGTGCAGCAAAGGAGTGAATTATTATTAAAAGAGGAATTGCTTGTATTGAGTTATATCTCTGGGACCAAGTGAGCCTAACTTAGGCTAAGTGTCATTAACTGAAGCAAATATGCTGGATAAAGGAGAAGTAAAAATAACTGAGTGAGTACATTGAATAGGTTGCTTGTTATCAACCATCAAATGCTTTCCTGAGCTCAGTCCCCAAGCAACTCTACCAATAGCTGCTCACAGTCCTTGTCACTGTGGTCCTCAGGAACAAAGAGATGCCCTCCCACTGTGTGGCTTCTGCAGACTGTGGCAGTCCAGAACATACAACAGTCATCATGCTCAGGGTAGGTAAAAGAAGGAGCTTTAGGAGGAATGGTATGTTTAGGCAATCAAGTATTTGGGGCAGGGTGTTTGGGGTAGGGCAGACTCAAGAGTTTGTCTCTAGTATGTTGAGCTCTATTTTCATACTGGTTTTGGACTGCAATCCCACATGCCCCAGAACTCCACCAAAGTCACCCTGAACCAGGTGGTGACTGCCAGGCTGCTCAGCTGCCCCAGCAGAGAGGGACATGCCTGGCCCCTACACAACTTCCTGCCTCCCTCGGTGGCAGCATGTATTTCAATCTCCACAAGCTGACTACAGATGCAATGGATGCACTGGGTGTTAGCCCAGTTCATTCACACTGCAGAGGTCATGAACACTCTTCTTCAGGTGTTACACCAGAGTCCTTAACTGCATACACTGGGATTAATAAGCTGCTGCAGAAGATGCTCCCACAGAAGGATGCAGCTCAACCACTTCCAGGCTGGCTGACACTAGGTTGTGTCTGCTTCTTTGGTTAACTTGTTTGTAGAAATGCGCAACCCGCTTTACTTTAGGTAATGTGCTAGTAGTGCATAGACCATCTGTTCTGCAACTGGTGGAACAAGGAGTCTCCAAATCAAGAGATCCAGAGGTCTGCTTTGTAAGCAAACAGTTTAAGACTGACCCAGACAGAATGTTCCTCAGCTGTCCCACAAGCTTCTGAGTAGAACAAGGTCATCTATTTCTGGAACCAGCATGGAAGTGAATGAGTGGTATCTGCAATTCAAAAAGAAATTTATTTGTAGTAGTACACATTTAAAGTCTTTCTTCTCAATAATGAAGCCAGACACAAAACAGTACTTGTAGACTTACAATGCACAGAACTTCAGGATGTCTGCATCTCTTGGTCAATGTAATAAACATGATATCAAGCTTTATTAAAAAAAACTCAATTTTTTTTATTTATTTGTAAAAGTGGTTTGACAATCCACCTGTGAAGTTACATATTATCCCATATAATGGGATATATATATCCCATATAATGGGATATATATATCTCTATACAACCATGAGTATAGAGGACTGTATAGAGGACTATATGGCTGTATAGAGGACTTTTACTGTGGTGGTAAGAAAAATGTATACTACTAAAATAACACTCACACACAAATCCAAGCAGAAACACACACTGAGTTCCTCATAATTGTCAGTCAAATCAATTACTGGAATTTCTTCGGAATAAAGCTGGTTTTATTTTCCAAGTTTTATTTAGCTAACCCAATGAGGCTATAAAACATCCCCAAGTATTAAGGATGTGAAGTCAAAAAGCTTTTTTTCAACTCAGCTGGGCTGAATGGCAATTACACATTCTGAACAATCACACAACTTCTTTAATCAGATGAGGTAATATGAAATTGGCTACATTTTCCTCAATACTTTCAACTTCAGTGAAAAATACAATAATTAAACTCTCGGTACAATGACTTTCAAATCTCACAGCCCCCTTTCTTCTTCTCTTTCTGGATAATAAATCCTTATGAAAGCTGCCACCACAACTGAGACAGGTTGTGAAATTGTTTAATAATGTTGACTCAAGCAGTGACATCATTTGGAGACTTTTGGTTTTCTTGCAACATCTTTAAAGACAACCGCAAGCTGCTTGGATGTGACAGAGAAGATACAGGCCCCAGCAGCAGGATGGAAGGTGCTTGTTGCAAGGGGGACTCTATATCCCCCATGGAGATTGAAGTGAGTCAACTGGGGGGAGACCCCAGTGTTGTCCTCTTTGTCTGTCCCTGGTGGCTTCTCTTACAAACCCTTCTTTGAAACACTTCTCTTGGGAGAGGGACAGACAAGTTAATGCCTCATATTTTGGAGGCCAGGAAGGGTGCCCAAGCAAATTTAGTCAGCCCAAGCAAAACGTTTTAATGAGCCTGGAGAATAAAAACACCCAGTTGGAAAGCAAAACCCTCAGAGTCAATTGCTTTCCCCATTCTGAGAAGACACTGCCACATCAGGTCCTGGCTATTTTCTGAACCCATGTGGAGCTGGCAGTCAGATTCCAGGAACACTTATTTTATGAAACTGATCCTTTCACCAGGAAGATGCAAATCAATTTTAAGAAGGAGATAAGGAACAAGCCTGTGAGGTTCCTTCCCACTGTCACGCTTTTTCATCTGCATGTAATGTTTGTTTAACTCTGGTGAAAATTATCAGGTTATACAATTGGCTGTATATTGTGAAAAAGATGACTTTTGTTGTTCTTTGTGTGGGAGGTGTTGTCAGTTGGAGGACCGTGGCTTCAGTGTGAGAAGCACACCGTATTTCAAAAGGCAGTTCAATTCCCACAAAGTACTGTAAAATAATAACAAACTTCCCAAATATGTTGTGGTTTTAAAAGTATGTATCTAATAAATCTGAACATTATTTGTTTGAACGGATGTGAAATGTCTGTCTCTCAAAAGCCAAGGTGTAATTCTAAAGATGCCGTGGAAAAAAGAAAAAAAATTACTAGCTCTAGTAACAGATGTGAAATTACATTAGATAAATATAATCATTAGTTTCAGTCTCACCCTGGTTAATTTGTTCGTGGAAATGTGCAACCCATTATTCATTAGGTAATTTTTCACACATTGATTAGAAAGCCATGTCAAATTGTGACCCAGCACATTGGGGTTTGCCTATCTCACAGTGAACTGTATCACTTACAGTAGTGGAAATGGGGGACAAAATGTTTATCTCAGGCTGATTTTGTGCCAATAAGTAAAGTAAATCAATAGCCAGTGAAGTGTGAACGACATTTCTCTGCTGTATAATATGGTTTTGGGGGCAATTTGACATGCTACAAGGGGAAACAAGGGTCTTGAACAGAAAGGTAATAAAAGCAAATCATGCTGGTAACTGTTACCAAAGTCCTGTGTTTTTCTCTACATGGGCAGCTTTAAGATGAGAAAAATAATGTACATAGCAGTCTAAAAAAACTGAGACACTCCCCAGTTTTGTAAACATTGAGGATCAAATCCAGATGTGGTTGAGAGAGGCTCAGGTCTCTGAGACAGATGCTGCCTCTGTGTTTGGCTGGGCCCCTTGGCTGTGCTGGCAGCGCTGTCACTTCCCTAATAGCACTCGCCTTCGCTGGCTTCTTGCTTCTGGTAGTTTCCTTTCGAGGGGGTTAAATTCTGAGGCTATAAATGGGTTTTCATCAACTCACAGATGCAGTATTCCCACATCCCCATGAGACCACTGCGGCATAGATGCAGCTTATTTTAAGTGGCATTTGCTGCTGGTGTAAACCGGTGGAACTTCATCAGCTTCATTGTGTTACAGTAGCAAAGAAGCTGACCCTTCATTACTGTTATTCAACTTTGACATTTTTCCTTTGCGAATTGTAGGATTAAAAAAGGGAAGAAGAGAGAATGACACATCTGCGGTTGGTGCTATCAGGTCTGTCTTTTACATCCCTTCACAGTTTATTCTTTCCTAAAGACAGTTTGGGCAATATAGGTACATGTTCAGTGATTTCACACAAGCATCCATTATAGTGTACCTTGTTTCACCCACACTGCTTCTTGATTCAGCCAAAAGTGAATAGGAATAAGCCAATTTTTTTTGTGTTGGCATTTCTGTTGCATCACCTACACAGACGTTTGCAGCAGTGCAAGGTAAAAAACAATAATAAACTGAGGAAAAGCACTGTAACACATCCAGCCAGTCCCAGCCAGGAATCCTGTGCCCATGCCTCTTGGCAGCTCTTAGCTTCCTCCTGTGGAGACCCAAGCACTCATAACTGTCCTGCAAGTGAGGACAGTGCAAAGGCTGGAGGGATACGTCACCTATCTTCCAGTTCTAAAGGCTGGTTAGTAGAGCTGATCCTCTCCCAGCCATTAAAATGAATTTCGGCCAGTGCAAGCAGCTAGGGAGAAGTTGTTCCCATGTACACAAAAAAGGATTTTGTGTTTTCTAGTTCCTCCCTTCTCCATCACCCCAGGTTTCTGGGTGGAAAGCCCAGAGCCTGGGCCAAGCTGGCAGAAAAACTGCTGCAGCAATGAGGTCTGTTTGTCCAGGTACTAAGTAGTTTTAGACAAGGCAAGGTGTATAAACAGTAGGTTGCAGGAGGGAGACAGGTTACTCTAGAGAGACACTTGGGGTTGAGAAGCAGCCAATCCTATTTCCCTGAGGGTGTTGGAAGTTATCTGCAAGTGGCATGGCCCCTCTGAGGATGGTTGCACAACCATCTGCCTTCCACAAAAAGGGCAACACAAAAGAGTTCCTGTCTATCCAGAATCAAGATCTTTCAATCAAATCCTACACTATGTCCGCTGAAATTAGAAAGGTCCAGCCTCTGATGTATTTTAAAATAAAAATAAATAATTCATATAATTACAAAAATCTATGCATCTTAAATTCAAAATTGGCTGCATTTGTGATTTTCACAGAAATAAAATTAAACTGTGTGAAACAATTGCTATCTAAAAGTCTGAAAAATAATAGAACAGCACCTCCATTAAACTCATAGGAATATCTTCTAATACCAAAGGGGCAAGAGCAATATATATTTGTCATTTTGTAAGGTGCTTCTGGCCAGCATTTTAAGCCTCAGAGGTTTTCTTTAAAATACTTGCATTGATTAAAATAACTTGCATTTTTCCACACAATGCAAACTTCATTAAGGCAATTAACATTTAATTAACAACAGGTTTTCCTCAGCAGGTCAGATTTCTAAGGGCTCACTGTTGTTGCCATAGAAAGTGGAAGGCTGGGCTGTTTGGTTTCCAGAAAACAGGTAGCTGTGTTTGAGCCCCGACAGTCTATAATCATCCTGGGTAGTCCATAATTCTCCAAAGCACAAGGAAAGGAGGAGATGATAGTGGAGGAGGATGATACAGGAGGAGGTGGTGGCTGCTGGTGTCACAGAGACCATCTCAGACTGTTGGAGAATGTCATCTGCTTTAGAAATCAGTCTGCTGTTGTTAGGGCATTTTTTTAATTGAGCTGACTGTAGAGCTTTAAAACTCTTGTAAGCACTCAATAAGCTAATTTAACTGTTTTCCTCTAATATGCTTTTTAATTGTGTGAGCAGAGCGGTACAATTATTTCTCACACTTAGGCTCTTCATCTTTGTTTTTTATTGTTTGTCTTCTCTTCTTTCCAGATTCCTCACTCTTTCCCTTGGTAGCAATTGGGGGCTTGTTATGAACATTATCCAGGAACACATAGATGTACAAATTTCATTAAGAAGTCACATTGTTGCTCTGAATTGAAAACTGTTATCAAGATGATGCAAGTAATACTTGTAAGGGGATCTTCAAAGAGGACAGAAATACTGAAATGAAGATAAGAATCTAGACATAGTGAGTCTGTAATGACACAGACTAATGTCTCCTGGGGAAAATGAAAAAAAAAATCTAAACCAAACAATCTCAAAAGGAACTTGGAAGAGCGTGGGGGCTCCCACAACCTAGTGAAGTTTGTCTTTTCTCCTCAGTAAATGTAAGACAAGGCTCTAAATAATAACATCAGTGAAATGCAATAGCATCAACAACCGTCATTTTCAAAAGCACAATTGAGGGATTCATAATGGGGAAGGAGATTATCCTGGTCTGCTCCTTGGCTTTGGTAATTGCAGGGAAAGCTGTTCCTACAGTCCAAGGAAGTCTGAGAGAGAAAGATTCAGATTTAAATACATCTATAAATGGTTTTGGTCATGGTTTTATTCCTTACTCCTTTCTAGAGGAGGGTAATAGAGCAGATTTCTTTCTTTTGGTAACAGATTTTAACCATCAAAAGTAATCCATCTATCCTGGTGAATTCATTAAGTCCCATACCTGCATATGTTTGACAGAGAGACTGAAGAAGGAAACTGTACAGTGACAGACCTCAGGGGAAAATGTGACCTCAGGAATAATATATACATATATTTGTATGTATATGCCATATGTATGATGCATATGGTATATGTATACTTACTCCCAGCAAAGTGTGTGAATCTGGATGACCATTATAAAAATTTGATAACTGATGTGTTGATTTTGTTCCTCAGATCATGGACAAGACAAAAAGACACAAAATACATGAAGCAACTAGTCTGCTGATGGCATAGGCTTGAGCAGCACCTCGGCCTTCTGTGGGTACCATGTCCTGCTGTCCCAGCATGGTTCTTCAATGATGTTAGCTAACACGACGGGAGTACTGGCCCAGGAAGCCCAAGGTACACATCTTGGATAAACCCAGATGAGAAACGCATAGATGGAAAGAAGGTAGTGCTCTCTGTCTTCCCATGTTGATTACAGGAGCTTCAATAAGGAACTAAACCCAGAGTATGTGCATCCTTTTGGACTGCTCCTCCCTGGGAGACTCTGGAGAGCAGTGCAGTGCTGTGGGCTCCAGAAATGCAGCTGAGAGTCAGGGCTGGGACGTCACTGCATTCTCAGAAGATCTTCAGCTCCTCTCTCTCCATCTGGGATGTTCTTTTTGGTGGAAAACACTTCAGAAAAGAAAAGGAGGACCAAAGTGATTTAACACTACATTTGTGTTTAGAAAAAGCATGGGTCTGCATAGCTTGGACTTCAGGCAGCGAAGGGTAGTGGTTTTCTCTGAGTGCCAGCATGATTGCCTGCAAGGACAGCTCTCTCAAACCATGTACAGTGCAGAGAGGGGGAGACAGCGGGTTGTTAAGGTTTGCTACTTCGGTTAACAGAAAGAAAGTAGGAACTCTAGTTTCCCCTCTACTTGGGGAAACTAGAGTCAGGAGAGGCAGGTGTTTCTGGAGCCATAGCTCCCCAGTGCTCTGTTAGTCTATGGACTAGTGCAAGGAAAAGAGCTTTAGAAATCCTGCAGTTTGGACAAAACTACCTCCTGTCCAAGGAGGAGCAGGATGGTGTTTTCCTGATAGTTAGATTGCCTAGTGCCTTCCCTCCTCTGAAGTCAGAACAGCATGGTGTGCAGGGCATAGGAGTCTAGGACACCTCCAAAAAACGTGTTCTGCCTGGGGGCGTGAGCCACTGCAAAGAGTGCAAACTGCTCCTGGACAGGTTGTTCTGTTGCTGAGCTGGCTGTGTAGGCCCCAGATGTTGTAAATTGGTTGCCATGCCTTGTCTCCCACCTTCCCATTTTTCTTTCATTTCACTGTTATTATAAAAAATTGGTAGATGGCTAATATTACAAGTCCAGGGCAAAACTACTCATACGTTTAGTGTAAGGACATTTAAATATTTAAAGCAGATGGTTCCCAATGACCTTACATGTCTCCTTTATAAATGTATGTACTGTCTTATAGAACCATCTGCATCCCAATATGCAGCTCATATGTTTCCAAGTGTTTCCTCGTTAACCAGCACAAAACTTCATCTTCCATCTGACGTGAGATACAGGTTCAAGCTCAGTTACAGTTGTGCAAATCAGCACTCCAGTTCAGAGCAGCATTTGCACCAGGGCACTGAGGTGTTGATGCCTTACACTTTGCATTCCAGGTAGATCATCAAGGCTAGAATTTGTAGCATGCTGGCAACTTCTTCGCGTGACCTGAGCCTGGGAAGTCCAAGAGGAGAACAAATAATTAGCAAAAGCAGAGCCATTAGCAACGACAGGGCACACACCTCTCCTGATGCACCTGCATCACCTTGGCAAGGCTATCTGCAAAATGCAAAGCAGTGAAGAGCAATGCATGATTTCCTGTCCCCCTAGATCAGCCTTGCTCCTCATGCTTTTCTCATACAGAAGAGCAGAGCTAAACTAGCAAAAGCAATTTTCCATCCTCTGAGGGACCCAGGGGAAATGAGCTCTGATCTTGTGCTCATCTCACACTCCCTTGATTCCCTCAACTGGCAGCCTTCCTGTGTGAGTCTCCACTGTGCAGAGCTTCTTTATCATTAGAGCAGTATTGGTGCCTCACTCCTTTCAAAGAAAAATCCTTTAATTTTTAGGACTTGCCCTGTGACTGGCCGTGTGCTACCTGCACTTTTTTTTGTAGGAAATAATCTTAAAGAATTGTTCATAAAACATATATAAGCGGCAGGTAGATGGAAAGTGGCATGCCTCTAATTTAAATTTCGATTAGAAAAAAATACAGAAATGTATTATATGAGGAACTGCTAAGAGTTGTATGGAATATTGTGTTTTAAGACCTACTGTAGATCTATGTCGGTGCCTGAAAGGGAGGATAATTAGTGCCCGTACTCTCAGTCATATCAGACTAAAGGTAATGGGGTGTAAGAAATGGTTCATTAGGCTCTCTCAAGTACTTTTACTGTGTCCATACTATTTATACCAGCAGAAAAAATTCAATGTCTT
Organism: Oxyruncus cristatus; assembly: GCA_013399855.1. Taxonomy (NCBI): domain Eukaryota; kingdom Metazoa; phylum Chordata; class Aves; order Passeriformes; family Cotingidae; genus Oxyruncus; species Oxyruncus cristatus. The sequence continues at coordinate 80,811 of VXAY01007543.1, read as the reverse complement.
TAAAATCAAGTCGAAGCATTCGCCTTAGATTCTTCAGTTTAAGAAATAACATTGAGTGATGATCTCTTAAAGTCAAACAGAAAAAAGAGTGTACATAGAAAACCCTTTAAACCAGTTTTATTAGCATTCCATGTTACTCCAGTGCAGTCTACATGCCTATGCAAATCCTGCCTCCTTCATTTGTGCTCACTTCTATATGTTTAGCATTCATGGGGTAAAATTTGTGGACACAGGAGGCAAGCTAGCAAAAGCATAGCATTTATTTTCAACAGGAACATGCATATAGAATATAATTTGCTTTCTGGTCTGAACAAAAGAGTAAACTGTGGAGAAGAATAACAGATGTGAGTAAGGGAATGGAAAAAATGACTGAAGAAAGGGTTAACAACCAAAATATGTGTAGCTTAACTATACAAGGGGAGGACAGGATGGCATGCTACAAATGTTTGAAGGGTACAGCTATCAAATGAGGGTGGGAAAGTTATTTAGGCTGACAAAAGAGGTATAAGTAGGAGTAATAGGATGAAGTTAACAAACGAAAAATTTAGGTTAAGAATCAGGAAAAGCTTCCTGACAGCAAAATATATAATACAGCTCTGTAGCAATTTCTCATGGGAAGCAGAGAAGCTCCATCACATGAAGCCCTACGCATTTAAAACTAAATTGGAAAAGTATTAGAAAATATAAGGAGAATAAAATATAAGGCACTTTTCTGTGCACTGGAGGCTGGATAACCAGAGGCTGCTCCTCTGCCCTCTGTTTCCATTTTTTTCTGGTTCTTTGCTAACAATGTGCCATTTGTACTTTCTAGGAATGTAACTAACACAGCAAGGGTAAATTTGAGAGTCAGTCTATTAGCATAAATTACACTATATATCTACAAGGTAATAAGGGCATAGCAAAGACACATTGTACTAATACTGCATGCAGTTCTGAGTGCAGTTTTGAACATACCTCAGTTTTTGATTTGCAGTCTTGGGCATCTCCATTTTGAGAATTTGGCCCTAAGTAAGTGCTTAGACTGGTGCCTTTGCAGTTTCTGGCAAGAATTAAATGAGCTGTCTTTGAGACCGTGCAGTCCACACGTGGGAGTGAGAGACTTCGCTAAAGCACAGACATGATCTTGAATGGGGAGAGACAGTGCTTGGCATCTCTTGGTGGCAGGTGCTTCCAGAGGCTTTTGGGTCAGTGGCTGGTTTTGCAGAGGGCTATGGCAGTGCAAGCCCAGGAGTTTGAGTTTGGCGTGACATTTCACAGCAGTAGAAAGTATGACTTTCTACTGGCAGGCAAACATTTCACAGCAGGACTGCAGGATGCCACAGGGGACTGAACTTGTGTCCCTTTGCTTTTGGGCATCAGAAAGGAGCTGCATAAATCATTCCAGTTCCCTTAGGTTAATATGTTTTTCAATAGACCTATCTAGGGCACAGATTGGCCCAGTGGCCATATTGTATAAGGACAGGTAGGACACTCAACTCTTTAACATACAGACAATGAACACCCCGCACCCAGAGAGAATACACAATTAAGGCATCCTGATTAATCTGATATCACAGAACAGACATACAACGGGGAGTAGGTATATCCTGAAAGAGCTAAAGAGTAATTTCCTACCAATGCAAAAAATAAATACCATGTACACTCAAGTGCCAATGTAAACTTGGGCTGTTGCCACCTATTCTAAAATTGCCCCACGAAAAATCTTTTAACTGCAAAATCCCACATTTTAGAAGCCATGATGCCTTGATCTTTGAAGATTATGATTTTCCTCTCAGACAGAAGAAATACTGTATCTTGGCTGAAAATAGTTTGATCTGAAAATGGAACCCACAATCTCCACCTAGAAAAGTATTCATGAGTAACTTTGAAATCACAGGGAACAGCTCATGTTTGTCAGATGACCCTGTCCTCCAGAGCTGTGATCACAACAAATTTGTGCAGGCATTTGTGGTGAGGAACCTCAATGTTTTCCTGCATTGCCCTTGTCTTTCACAGAAAGAATTTTTGTTTACCCTGAGAATTTAGATCTGTTAAAATCAGCCTCTGTGCTCCTTACAGAAGAAATTCTCAAAAGACTCCAGTCTTCAGTATTTGTTGGATCTCTCCTTTTCTCCTGGACTAGAACTGCAAGAGCACTCCATAACTACTTTGTAAGCCAAATGATGAGCTTACAGCATTCCCTCCATTTGCTCCTGGAAGACAGACTAAAAAATGGTTCAAGTATTTAATATTTGTTTAGAAAGCAACAATATCTCCTCTATGCAGAATGCAGAATGAAAGCTGCGCTCATGTGTTAGCGTGAAAAACTTTTAGCAAATGTTTGGTGATTGCTTTATCTCAAAAGCATTCTATAAACCAGACTGAATTTTGTTAGTTTTATTAAAATTATCTTCCATACTGTGAAAGTATTTAAGGGGATCCACAATGAGCCACAATCCTGCTGTGCCAGGCTCTGTGCGAAGAGGGAGCTGAAAGATGATGCCTGTGTGGAGGAGTTGACACTGTTTATATGTAAGAACACTAAATGGTATTTGCATTATGTTTACTGCATGGGATGGAATACTCTGGGCAAATTCTTGCTGGTACCAGGTTTGGTGAAAGTAAGTCAGGTCCTCAGTAAACTGCAGTAAGCTGCAAAAGCAGGGAAATGCCAGTTCAAGTGCTGCACCCCGTTTGGAGGCACAGCACATCTCCCTTCCCGGGAAAACTGCAAGGAGAACAACTCTTTTGCAATCATGCACAGATGCATGTCACAGGTGTCTTTCTCACTCTGCCACGACTCTTTTCAGTAAAGCAAGGTATTTCTGCAGAGAAACACCCTTTGTAGTAAACTTTTGGACCATTACACAATTTCACACATGGCACCTTTGAAAATAAATCACTCTCCACAAGATGCTTTGTGGCTTTCTCTACTTACACTTCCCCCTTCCCCCCACCTTCCCCCAAATTCAGGGCAATTCCAGAACATTTTGCAATTAGCTAAGGATTATATTTCCTTATTTTTATTAATTTTATGTAAAGTGGGATTTATCAGTGGAGCATTCATTGACACTGACTTCAATTTATTCTGATGAAACTGACTGACATCTGTGTGTGCTGTTCATCAGTCATAATTTAAACCATTCTTAATTGCATTAAATGTAAATTAAGACATTCAATTTCAGCCATTATTTTTCATAAAACACTGTGAACTGAATTTTAGTGGGTCATGAGATCTTACATTCAAAATAAATAGGGTAAATTTGAAACTTACCATTGATGTTCATATTTCACCCTTTGTCGGCTGTATTTCTTTTGTAGCTTACTAGATTGGAACAATTAATTTTCTCTCTGAAGGGAACATGAATGGCTAAAGATGATGTAGCTGAGTTTTTTAACAAATGACTTTATCATTTCTAGAGCTTGCTTGTTATACAGTGTATTAAATATATTAAGAGAAAATGCAATTAACCTTTCATCTAAACCAAACGACAAATTAAAACAGAAAATGTAAACCATGCCAGAATCAGCCCTCTGATTTTGAATTCAGAAGGCTATGCTAGTGGATTTGTTTGCTTAGCTTCTTCAAGAAGGTTTTGCAAAGCAAAGTCTGTTTGGCAATGCTGAAAATAACAGGAGGACATATAAGCTGCCTTTGCTCTAAAGGAGGGTTGTGTTCAGTGAATGGATTTGGATACTGCTCATGAAAAGTCTGGTATCTCATTTTTGCAACTTAAGACCAAATCTCCTTTTTAATCCAGTGGATCTGTCCGAAATATTTGGCACAGCAATCAGCAAAACCCAACAGTGGGGAGGTAATTTTTTAAAATAGTGTGTGTTTTGCTTCAGAACAAGGGATAGATTGAATGCTATGGCTTAGTGTAGAGAGCATCCAATCCAAACTAACTTCTTGTTTGAGTGTGGCAGGACTCAGCTTGTCCCCAGTCTAACACAATGACCTTGGCTCATGGCAGAGAAAGATGCACTTGCCGCTAGAGCAATCCAGCCTGATCCAGCCTCTGCTGGACATCCCAGTGCTGAGGCAAGAAGCACCTTGTGTCCATGGGGCTCACCGCAAGAGAGGCTAGAAGGCTGCATCCTGGCAGCTGCACTGGTTGGCAGCGTGGGGCTCTCAGGGAAGGGCTCCAGGCTTTCTCTCTCTGATTCTTTGGTGTGGGTTTGGATGATCAGTTGCTAGCCTGTTTGCCACTTATACCACAGGACTGTTGATCTGGGAGTAGATGGCTCGTTGGTGTAAGTGGACGTCCACCTCAGTTTAAACCAAATGATACACCCATTTGGGAAAGCTTTCCAGCTCAGCATTAGCACTTGCCTTGTTGCTCCTCTAGACCATTGCCCAGAGTGTGCTGGTGTGAAGCACTGTTGAAGGCACCTGGTGGTAGCCTTCTTCCCATCCTGCTGCTAAGGAAGTACATGTTACATGGCTAAGGCCCTGGTGTGCCCCAAATCGTGACTCTGATTCAGGATTCACCCTTCCAAATCACTGAGTAAAGGCTCTTCCTGTGGCTACAGCTTTTCAGGATGATGTGCAAAAGTTGGCCAGTAAAGGGAGGACCACAGAGCTCTTCTTACACATGTAGTAAAAGCTTAGATAAATATCATCTACAACATTTACATTGCAATGCCAGTTCAACTTTTGGAGAATGAAGTGTTGCAATAAGTCTGGATATGGGTGGTGATGCAATCATTCTCCCAGTTTCTTGCTATTAATATATGTCTCTTGCTCATTTTTAAAGATAGTGTAAATGAGAGTACTGAATATAAATGGCTTTTGTAAGTCATTGAGGTCAGTGAAGCATGTCATTGTTTGCAACTTGAATTCCATGAAAGCACTGGCTGGTTGAGAGGCACACTATATCTTTTTTCTCATAAATAAAACCCACAAACAATATTCAGTATGTTTAATGATAATTATAAAATAATACTGTGTACAATGACTTTCCAAAACCAGAACTAGTCGCAAGTGCTTAATAATGTGACCTTACAGAGTCATCTTTAGTGTACATGATGCCTATATGCCACCAATGTATAAATTATTTCTCCGGCTGTACGTTAGCAAACATTTGATTATGATTTATTTTGGGGTTCTCTGAAAGATGAAGTAAGTTCTTTAATATTAGCATTACTAATGATTTTAATGAGGCATTAAAATGTTGCAGTATTGTAGGAACATTTTTCTTTTTTAATATTATTTCATTAATAGTTTACATGAATGTTAATGTTAAATTGATTATGGAACCTGAAAGAATAATCCACAAAATGTCAAAGTGCCATTAGCACAGTGAAAGAGCCCTCCAAAGGCAGGGATCTGGTAAGAGCTAATGAGATATCTCTGTACCACATAACACTGAAGCAGTTTTTTCTAAAATTAAATACGAAAATTAGATTTTAATATCCTTCTCGTTGGGACTCTCCATCCATTTCAGTAACTGAGTGTTCAGCCTTGTGCATGCAAAAAGCCAGATCAGGCTGTGGGCCCAGAAACTCCCTCAGAATTTGGACTTATGTATGTAAGCCCCAGTTAAAAACTTAAAGAAGTCAATGGCAAAAAGATTAAAAAGAAAAAACAGATATCTCATAGGATGTGATGACTGCATTATTCATCTATCAACACCCCTGTAGAGTGGATCAGCCATAGGGATTTATGTTTCACATGCGGTATGTACTGTATATATGACTGCTCAGTTGAACAGGAAAGAGCATGTTGAACACTTCCAGTAAGTTTTGCAAAGGGAATTTTTAGCTAATGCCTTGTTTTCTCACCCCAGAAGGCAAGTATGCTCAGCGGAACACTTGGAAATATGCTGCATTAGAAAACCTAAGCAGCAGTAAGGGATAAGGAGGGCTGGTAAAGGCTCTGACACATACCTGACATATTCTCCATTGATTCCCAAATTTGGGAGGTAGGAATGTTTCAAGAATCTTGGGCCACCACAGCTCTGCCTGAAACAACTAGCACTTAAGCAACAGATGAACCAAGGTCTCTCTGACCTTGGCAGCTTTACAGGGGAAAAGTTAAGGTAAAGATTAGGCATTCTCAAATAATCTATGTGTTTAGTAATTCCATGCTCATACATGCTGTCCACATAGGTCTTGAATTTCCAATGATAGTTTTATTGTGGCTGAGGCAAATAATATTTACTCCCTAGATCTGTTATCTTCTTTTAAGAAGAAATTAAGAGGTGAACTGGGTCATTTTATGGGTCCCTCTGAACTTAGTACCATGCTATGGAAGATACAAGAGTATCCAGGGATGCTAATCTGTGTAAAAGCATCATGTGCACACCAGAGCAAAAAGTATACTATCTTTTAAGTATGACCATCAATAAATGTGCCTGCCTGCAGTCTCCCACCAGTCTGTCAGCTGCTGTGATATTTCACACCAGGTCTTGATTACTGATGTCCAAGCCTTTCTCACAACAGCTATTTCCAAGATCCCAGTTTTACTGCCAGGACCAGCCTTCTCCCAGCACCATTTAAGCAGATCTGGCCTGAAGTTCAGATATTTGTGGGTCTTGGGACCACTGTGACAGCCCTAGGACAAGGTGTAAGGGCAGCGGAGGTGGCTCTTTTGTCTTCAACCTGAAGTATGCTGGAAGTGGGTCCAAGCTTTGTCACAATAGAGTATGCTTCACTGTAACTGCATCCTAAAAACACTAATCCCTCTACTTATAGCAAGACAAGAAATGTTGAACTTCTTGTGGTGTCTGTGTTCAAGCAGAGAGGAGGAATTCAGTGGTATGGGGCTGCCAGACACTGGCTCCCTTATGGGTGGTGGAGGGAGCCGAGTGCCCAGCTGCAATCTGGATGTAGGCAGGGTGCCAGCCTGGCAGCTTTGGGCAGTGTATGATTTGACAGCTCCAGGTGTCCTGCTTCAAGGTCTTCCAAACCACCACAGTGCTCAAATGAACCCCAGGCAGCAGCAGATGCTGGAGGGAAAGCCCAGTCCTTCACAGCCTGGAACTATACTGTGCCACCCTCATCCCTCCAAATTATCTTCCTCTGAGCCAAGGCTCAGGCTGAAGCCTGATAGAGAGTTCAGCCCCAGGTGGGACTGATAGCTCTCTCACTGTCTTGTCCAAGTAAGACTCTTGTTGTAGTCTGATAATGGCAATCAATTAGCTCAACAACACCCTTAGGAAAAGCACTTCTCTGTCACAGACGAGGAAACTGAGGCTCTGTAGCCTATACCCTGACTCTGCTTGGCCTCTGACTGTCACAAGCAGTGAAAATACATTCATGGGCCAAATGAGAAGACTATGGGTCTCCTCCTATAGGTCTCTCCCTGTAGACAAAACTCACAGAGCACTCATTACTGTCAGAAACAAAAGGGCCCAGTGAAAATTACACTAAAGCCCTGTAATACAAAATTCTATAGTGGGTGTTACAGCTTTTACCTTGCCCATAAAAATTCTGTGATTAATTTAATACTCATAATACATTAATTCAATTTCATAGTTTTGTTTGTTTGTTTGTTTGTTTTCCACAAGCAGGAAAACTGCGTTGAAAAAGGACTAGAATAATTTCCTTTTGCTATGCTTTGTTTGTATCTGTTTGGTTGGAAAAGCAGTTTAATGTAGCTTCACCCAGGACATGGACTGAAGTCAGCAAATCTGGTCCTGAGTGTGGCATGGCAAAAGTGCAAAGTGGATTATAATTACCCCCTACTTCTCCGTGGGGCAACAGGCAGCAAAATGCAGCTTTGAGTAGCCTTGAGAATGCACTCAGCTGTCAAGAGGCAGAACAAGGAGGAAGTGGTCTCTTTCATTTCATCTCCCACCTTAGAAATTAGTGATGGCAACCTTATTGATTAAACCAACACTTTTAAAAAAGCAGTTAAGTAGTTAAAAACTAGATGATTTTTCAATAATAAGGAGACGACCAACTGAGAGAGAGAGGCGGTTCTGACTTGTAAGCAGAATTCCTCATTCTGCTTCAAGCCCATGCAGAGCTCTTCTTCATTCTGATTTCACTCAGGATTTCTTTGCAGAAGCTGATGGTATGATCCGGTTCATTATACTTAAGAGGGCATGTATTTATTAACCCATTTGTTTGTGTTATCTGAATATTCCAGCTTGCATCCAATACATGAAAATTAAAAATGAGCTCCTTATGAAGTTCTGAGTGCAAGGAATATGTTTATCCTGTTAAGACCTGTTTTATTAAAAATGAACTGTAAGATTAATACGATACTAAAATACACTGCATTACTCCCTACACTGTTGAGGCAAACCTAATGGCCTCTCCCCGCACAGTCAAAGAAACTTTCATCAAGCCTAGTAGGAGATTTTTCTTGTTCAAATAGCATTGTCTTGGCCCTTCATCCGTTCCCAACCTTGGTGAATAAGCAAAGAGTTAACCTGGAATCCTTTGCCATTTGCAATCCAGTGTGCTGGTTTCCTGAGAGGGAGAGCTCAGGGTGAATTCATTTTTAGCTGAATATGTCATTAAGGAACAGGATTTATTAATGACCTATTAATGCAGAATCATTTGACAGAGTCAAGCTGAACTCTGGTGCAAATCCTCTAGGATTCAAAGGAAATAATTGCTTATGGGGCACATGGTCTGTATACAGCTAGTTCATCAGACGTGCACATATAGGCAATATTAAGTATCCTATTTAACACTGTACACTTACATTCGTTACCGCTTGGAATAATCAAAACTTCTCATTTTACAGTGGCAATTATTTACTGCTGAACATCAGCCCAGGTGAAAGAGCTCCCAGTTCACTCTGGTATATAGTCTCAGGTTCTGTCATTCACATGTAGAAAACTCAGCTCTCTATTTAGCACAGTGTTCGTGAAAGATAGACATTTACAGAGCCCCTCTGCCCTTGAGCTGTTCCATTAGTGCATGGAAAGCACCTTGCAGCCTGTGACAAGCGCAGCAGATCGGCACTAAATCAAAAATCAGTGCCAGCCAGGGATCTAAGCCACCATGAAGGTCACAGCCATCAGCTGCATGCCATCTCAATCCAAACAAAACACACTGGATACAGGGGGATTTTCTCTACTCACAATAGGAGACAAACACATCATGTTAGAGTAATCTCCTGATAGCAGAAAAATGGGTAACTGACCTTTTAAATACTTTTGAGTATTTAATAGAAGTTTGAAGACAGAGAAAAGGGGTGTTGGTAATTTTTGGGTGCTTTTTGTAGTGTAATTGAAACACTGGCTTTATGCCACAGCAACCTAAAATGTTAACAAAGAATTTCTTTCCCAGAGCTGGGAGAGTGTATATGTTTTTAAAAGCTCATGAATCAGTTACCTGTATTATTTTTTTCCTTAAATAAATGCTCCCTGTTGAGATAATTTTCTCAGTTGAATGCTAAGAAACTTGCTCAAATAACCTCAAGCAGTCAATTAATCTGAAAGAGATGTAAGTGAAGATAGAGTTATGCACAGCATCTTTCCTAAAATTGTAACCCAAAGCAAAGTCCAGAGTTGCAAACTGTAATAGCAGCACAAAGATAAATGAGCAGAAAACAGTGATCAGAGATCAAGAGGTTTGAGTACGGCAGTCAATGTATTGTCTACTGCCTGAGTTGAAAGGAGATGAAAAGGGGTCAAACAGCAGGATATGAACTGGCCAAGCTAGGCTGCATGTCCAGCAGTGCCACATATGGATGCCCACAGTGGTACAGACAAGGACAGGCTGATGTTCTCACTGTGGTTTGTGCAGGAGATGACTGTGTCATACATAGCACTCCGTGTTTTCTCCACAGAAAGTGATGTGATCCATTCCCCCCTATAGGACCATTCAGAATCAAGAGGACAGAAAAGAAGGATCAGTGGAGGATAAAAAAAGGAAATACTTCCCTTCCCTGTGGTCACCTGTGGCTGATCTCCTGGAGTTTGGGGTCTCTTCTTTCCCAGGGATACCTGACCATGGGGGTGTTGGTTTGATCCACAGTGGATCTAAGCATACAGGTTTCTGTTTGGGATGCCCTGGCCTTCTGCTAATTTCCCCTAGGTTCACGTAGAGCTTGGGGAAAATTGAGGATTTGGGAGTTAAATCCCAGCATCAGGACACTGATTTTGTCCCTTCTCTTTGAACAAATTTCAGAGCAGACTCCAGGTAAAATCACCTTCCCTTTTCCAGGTCTCTTCTCTTAAGCTTTGCTTGAGGGGAGACCTTCCTATTCCCTCAGGATGAAGTATGTGCTCTGATGGACAGTCTTTATTTCTCCAGCTCTACAGTAACTTACGTTCTATAGCTAGAAAGAAAAAAACATAAATACGCTGCTTGTGTGACTATGTGTGTGACATTTAGGGCAAATGGGAGGACAGGATGCTTCCCCTTCCTTTGTGATCCTAACTTGCAAAGCTCATATGCAACTACATGAGAGGAAAACAAGGCACCCTTGGAAATAAAATGACCAGAAGAGGGAAGGTAAAACTGTTTCCCTTTGGAGACCTCCACTGCCTGCTTTGGGAAGGACCCTTCCTGTTAGAAATGTAAAACAAAAGGAAAGGTTCTGAATGGGTGGTATGGAAATGACATTTATGTAATCTACTTGAAGAGATCTATTGAAGTGTCAAAGCTTATTTTAGCTATGGTATTCCAGGCTCCGTCAGACTAATTGGCTGCATCATTAATTATACAGAAAGCTAATTTAAATAAGATACAAACCAATGCACTGGGTCAGGCTATAGGTTAATCAGTGCCCAGCAGTGGATACATTTTCTTAAAGGAGTGTAAGAAGCAGGGCACATACAGAAGTAATCCCTCTCCTACCATGCTTCCATGGCTCAGCCATGTGTTGAACTGCCACGTTTAAAAACTACCAATGGACCTAGCTCCCGTGACACTGCCTATTCTTTTCTTGACTATTTCAATGTACTTTCCTAAATAAAGATGAAAACTTGCCCACTTGCTTTTGGGAAGTGAAGGTTTCTTTTTGAGGAGAATATTTGTAGACATGGTGTTTACATTGCATTGCTGTTCTAAATGCTTATTTTGCTACTAAAAAACAATGCACATCCTCGTACGTGTGACTGATTCACAGATCATCTTGTACAGGTTATGTGCATCTTGGTTGTGTCAAAATTGTATCTATGTACTTGGACGCACACGCACGAGTGCCACAACATACAGTAAGGTGTTCCTACTATGAGGTGTCAGCTGAAGGCAGGGTATTTGAAAGCCGGGTGCTGTGAGGCCATTGCGAAGAGAGGGAAACCCGACAGAGCTTTCCCCAACTCCCCGCTTTCCCCCAGAAGTTTCCCGCGAAAGCGGAGAAAAAAAAAAACAACCCAAACATGCCCAGGAAATGTGCGTTGTGGGCGGCTGCCACCTACCGGCACCGGAGGAAGAGCCCGAGACGGGGGACCAGTCCCCAGCTACTGGGGCATGTTTTTCCTCCTTTCAGCTGAGACCCAGAATCAAGATTTTTTTCTTCCTTGTGGCAGACCTTTCCGTAAAGCCACGCACATAACGGAATGGCATTATTTTATTTGAATTCCCCATAATGGCGGGTTTGTATACTCTCAAGTGAGGGAAGTGCTCAAAAAGAAGCCAGTATGAATTGTCCTTTCTTCTTTTTTTTTTTTTTTTCTTTTTCTTGATAGTTAATAAAGTTTTTGTATTCATAAATCATCGGGAGTCAGCCTGGGAGTGTGCTCTGTTTAAACACTCTGGCTTTTCACTTAATGCATCCCATCTGTTTCTGAAATAAATTGCAATAATCCGTGTTTAATGTTAATCAATGTATTACTAAATATGCAAATTATATTAAAAGACGTGGTTTGAAAAAGCTTTCATTTGTAAATATGGTAGCTGAAAACAGGAAGCATATCTAAAAGCCATTTAGATACAGTAGCCTAACTCTAACAGTGTGGCTGATTTATGAAGCGGTTTGCAAGTTGATCTTTCTCCCACAAGGGGATATGTAAAACTGTTGCATATCAGATTTTGTTAACATCTGATGGGTTACTGCTAACAGTGTAAAGGCCTAATATTCACAACCATGTCTCTTATTTAAATTAAAGTGATCTTATTCCAGCTTTCTAATTTTTTGCTCATCCTAACATATGAATTTACATGAAGAGTTTATGTATCACAGTGAAAGCAATTTGAACAAGCTTTTCACTCAGTGATACATCTTAGTGACTGACTTAGATAATTCATTGTCTAAGGGGCTCTTCTGGCCTCTAACTGTCCTTTTCAAGGTGCTCAGTCTGACGGGCTGGCTGTCCCTGTTGGTGTAGCCACAGTTTCTCCACTCCAGTGCACTACTTTGCAAGAGGCTCCTATGTAGGGCCCTTGTGGCGCTGCTCCCGTCACCAATGTGCCTCCACACCCCAACTCACAGAGGCCCTGAGGCATTGCTTGTGCTGCTGTGTTACACATAGAGGGTCGTTTGCACTGGTTTACTTTCCATGGGGCAGTCAATCACACATCACGGAAGAGCATGTGCACAAAGACCATCATCAGGACATGACCTCTGTGCCCAGACTCATGGCACTGAACACAGGAAAGAAAATACTGTTGAGGAGTATTGGAGAGAAAATCCAGCTAGGAAGACAAATGCCGAGACATTCTGCAAACAGCGATGGCCCTTTGTGGCCTCACAAGGTTACCCACACACTGCCTCTCTTGCCTCTTTTTTTGCTTTTCTTTTCTTTTCACAGTCCTGCTACCCACACTGGACGGCCTGCTCGAAGCAACCAACGCTTCTCCATGGTGGAGCAGCCGTACCTGGAAGAACCAGGTACCACAGGCAAGGGTAGGTAGAGGAGGGAGCTGTGACCACTGCAGCAGTTGCCCATGATCAAGCACAGGGGAAGGCCAGGAGAAGGTGTTTATCTGCATTGCTGCCTATGTGAGAGCAACTACCACAAGTCTCATTTTTCCCTGAAAATGTAAACTATCTTTTGAGATTGTAGGTGTCCCTCAGCTGACAGTGTTTGTTCAAGTCCGTGTTTAGTTTGACAACACTTTTCTTTCCCCATGCTGTCATATAGAATATCCTTGATGTTTCAGGATGTAAGGTAGTCTCTAAAAATACTTATTTGAAAGGCAGCTTAGCCCTTACCATGGAGAAGGTCAAGTCATGTAAGGTAGTTCCTGGTTTGCTTTTATATTTTTTATTTTCTTACTTTTCCCTGTTGCAGCTCCCTGTGAAATAGCCAGTGAAATTTACTGAGATGTACCAGAGTAGAAGGACCAGGAAGCCAATCTATCTTTAACTCAACAGTGCTTGATGGGGGTCTCTTGGGTCCTTATATATTTGTTCTAATTTCGACACCCTTGAGAAATGGGCCACAATTTTTAATTTATTTTAGACTAAAGAGGAGCAAATCTGAGACAGTTTTGACTGTGCTTCTTTTGAATGACCATTTGATTACATATTAATAAATGTTTGATGGCTTTGACACAGTTTACATGAGAAGTTGAGCACAGATGACTTAGTAGGTTAGTTTTACTCTAGGTTTTTAGATGTCCTGAAAGTCAGATCTGGTCTACGTGTGTGAGCAAACCTCCCAGGAGCCAAAAGTGGGAGGAAGGTTAGTAACAAACCCTGTGAAACTGCTGAGTTCCACATGGCTCTGAATGTGACACTTGTGCCACAGTTCAATGTGGCAACACAATCTATCAGCCAAAGAGGGAGAGAAAATGTGAGGGCTACTTATCTACTGTCATGCATTTACATTCAAACATATATTTCCCTTTTTGACCTATAAGCTTAATAAAGCTATTCTGTGAATTGAAAACCTGAGAAGTAAATAAAACCTCCTGCTTTCTCCTGGAGAAGAAATAAGAGGGACAAGCTTACAAACAAGATTTCATGAAGATGTAAATCTGTTGAAGAAACAGCTGCTTTGAGTGCTGTACTTGTCTTTGTGGTGTGAAGCCCTGAGGAAAGGCAAAGCTGATGAACTAGGTGTGATTTCCCTGTTGGTTCCTTGCATGTAGGGGATTGATAGCACAGGTTTCGGTACTCCTGGGGGTACCCTAGGCAAGGTGACACAGCCCCCTGTATGCTCCTGATAGGCAGAAGCTGTGCATGAGCTTCTACCAGGAGGCACTTTTCACTGCACAACCCTATAAATTGAGTCCCCACTTCTGATGTGAAGTAGGATCTTGGTTTTACTTCTCCTTTGCAAACCCATGTGTCATAAAGCCTCCTGGAGGTTTGCACACAGCCCTCCAGGGATTTTGATGATGGCACTGTGTTTGGCAATTGAGATTGCCCTCAAGGAATTTTGTTTTAATCTTATCTAAATAAATTGAAAAAGTTAAAGTAACAACATGGTCTGGAATGAAGATCCTGATTCATAGAGGATTTATTGACAGTACCTTTGAAAGTACTGTTTAATATGCAAGGTAAACAAATTAAAAATCCCAGCTTGTGGTCCAAGGGCATTCACAAATTAGAAATGACCCCCTGCCTGCTGTGAGAGTGCTAATGATAAAAGCTGAGAGGAGGTGAATCCCCTTGGGAGAAGACAGTGGGTCAGAGGGGCTTTTGTTGAATGTACCAATCTGTTTGACTTTGACAGGCTCTTTATCTAACTTGGGAGATGACAAGAGGAGATGAGGTGTCTGGCGAAGGTGGGGATGCCTGCCTACAAGCTTTATGTATTCGTCATTTTTTATTTGCACAGCTCTCAGTACCTCTTGGCTGCCTGCGTCCAGGGCAAACACTTCCTATTGCCTGCAGCTATGGGAAAAGAGCAGCAGTAGCCCGAGTCAGTATCAAAGAGTATGACACAATGCAGGCCTTAAATCACAAATCCAGTAACTCCTTTTTGTTTCACAGCTGTTTTAATCAAAAAGGTTGTCCCTAACCCAGACCTGAGAAAGCAAAAAGGTATCCACTAAACCCTGCGTCTACATCTCACTCACAGGCTGCCATGGAGACCCAGAGTGCAAGTGGTGGCAGTGTTGGTATCAACTGTAGCAACACATTGGTGTGACGATTGAGCTGGGTGTCTTGGTATTGACAAGGACCATGCCTAGGAATCAGTCTTCTCTATAACATACACTGACCCTTAGGAGTTCTAATACCTTGCATAAAAAAGGAGAGATCTGTCTCCAAAAATGCATACACAACTTTCCCTGAATCTGTGAAGAATTTAAATGAAGTTCCAGTCACACTGAAATAAAAGGAAAGCCACACCATCAACTTCAGATACTACTAAGTTGGATAACTGCATGCATAATGGGGTGGATATGCATGGAAAACCAGACGGATATCTAGGAAATGCAGGCTGGGGACCCTAGCTGCTCTTTGGCTAGAGTAGGAAGAAAAAAGAAGAATTTATCTCTTTTGAGAGATATTTGTTGTTTAGCTTAAATAAGTAAGTTTTAAATAGAACGAGTCAGAGTTATAAATCTGTGTGATTTAGTCTGCTGTTTGTTTGGCTTTATTTGCTCAGCGTGAGCACCTGGATTTGCTAAAGCCTTGGGCCGCAAGATTAGCTGAAACAGAGTTAACTTTCTTAGTAGCTGGTGCAGTGCTGCATTTTGTCTTTAGTTTGGGAAGAATATTAATAACACACTGATGTTTTAAGTGTTGCTAATTCCAGCCTAGGATTTTTTTATTCCAGTCTAGAGCTTTTTTAATTTCTTCAATCTGCTAACTGGTCTAGTTCACAAGGAGCACAAGCCAGAAGAGAAGGAGGCTGCAGCCATTAGCAGAAGCTGCAGCCTGACAAGGTAAGAGCGGGTAAACAGCCTGGCTACATGGAGACAGAGAAAGAATCCAATAAGGTGTTAGAAGACCCCTGACCAAAAACCACCAGTGGACTAAAAAGCACGTGAAGAGTGCATGAAGGGCAGGTGCATAAATTGTGTGTAATTGCCCAGGGATTTTTTTACTCTAGGTCCCTCCCTGGAGGCACCCAGCTTGAGCTGACCTGCTGTTGTACAGCTCTACTAAATTATTTACTTTTATAAATCTGATGCCTGAGACTCTTTTTTAAGTCTGAGACTCTGGGAAGGGAAACCGAGGGTCAACCCTAAAGCAGGAGGAAGCACCCTGAGTGTGTGGAAGGAATTAAAAGGGCAGCCACTGGCTCACTGGAGCTGCTGCTGTGAAGGGACTCTGGTCTGCACAGCGAAAGGCAGGGTGATGTGTGTGACTCTCTTTGAATGGTGAGAGAATGCTCGGAAAGTGGCTTCTCCTTTAACAACCTCATCCTTTTCCTTTGTTTTTCTTGAGTTCTCACTTGGATCCAGAATTGATCCAGCTAAGGTACCATGCGGGCATAACTACACCTACAAGAAAAAACATGGTTCCAAGCCCATATTCACAAAGAAGCATATGCAGAAACAGCCATGAATAAAATTGTTCAACAATCTGACTTTAAAAGCTGCTACTGGAGAAGGCCTGCATGGCAGTATAGCAAGATGGCTAGTTAATGGCAGAGCTGCTTTGTCTGCTTTGGAAGCCTTCACATATCAAAAGCCGTTCCTGTATTTTGGTTGTTTAGAAAACCCTCTTGAGTTGTGTTTTCTAGAGACAGTGGGCACTGACACCTGCGGATAACCCTCCTTTGTTGGGCAGTGCTCAGCTCTTCTGGAAGTGGATCTATAGCCTGGCACCTCACACCAAAATATTCCAAAGTGTGGTTTTCCAAGATGGGAGCTACTGAGCTTTTTTCTTCAAAGGTCAACTGGTATTTAGACCCTTGGTAGTTCTTGATGGGAAACATGTCTAACACATGTCTATCAGAGAAGAGCAAGAGGTCAAAGTTTTCCCTATTTAAGCTCTTAACTGAGTCCTTGACAATTCTTTCTCACCTTCACCCTTTCCCTAGCTCATCCCAGGAGACTACCCTCGAGCCTTCAAGGGTGCTGAACAAAGCCACTGGGCCACATAATTTTGATCTGTCCAAGATCACCACTCCTTCTGCATCAGTTTTGAAGACCCCCAAAGGCAGAAGCGGATCAATGGGCTTGGTGTTTTCCCATTCCCTGATAAGAGACAGGAGCTGTGTGTACCTCCAGGGCATCAACATGTCTTTTTTGTCACCTAAATTTTTCAGTCAGGCTGAGGCTGCCCCTCTACAGCCTGGCTCCCTGTAAAGAAGCAGTTCATGCCTACAAAAACCAGTAACAAGGCTTTTTGTCTCTTTGGCTGCATGCTGCATGACAAAATGCTGAAACCATCCTTCCTGAAAGCCTACAGTTCAGTCAACTCAGAAGTTTCAGTTTTTATTTATGTAGGTTCCCTCAAGTAAAATCCTCTCACAAAATTACTCATGGGCTCTGGTAGACACCATTCTCTGATTACTTGCTTAACTGAAAATGAGTAGTGAGACAAGGTGAAACTATGCCGCAGAACTGAGCCTTCTCTTCTCCAGGCTAAACAACCCCAGTTCCCTCAGCCTCTCCTCATAGGACTTGTGCTCCAGACCCTTCACCAGC
This sequence comes from Oxyruncus cristatus, assembly GCA_013399855.1. Taxonomy (NCBI): domain Eukaryota; kingdom Metazoa; phylum Chordata; class Aves; order Passeriformes; family Cotingidae; genus Oxyruncus; species Oxyruncus cristatus. The sequence continues at coordinate 63,429 of VXAY01007543.1, read as the reverse complement.
CTTGTTGCTCTTCTCTGGACCTGCTCCAGCACCTCAATATCCTTCCTGAGCTGAGGGGCCCAGAACTGGACACAGCACTCCAGGTGTGGCCTCACCAGCGCCAAGTACAGGGGAAGAATCACTTCCCTGTTCCTGCTGGCCACACTGTTCCTGATCCAGGCCAGGATGCCCTTGGCCTTCTTGGCCACCTGGGCACACTGCTGGCTCATGTTCAGCTTCCTGTCGATCAGCACCCCCAGATCCCTTTCTGCCTGGCTGCTCTCCAGCCACTCTGTGCCCATCCTGTAGCGCTGCAGGGGGTTGTTATGGCCAAAGTGCAGGACCCGGCACTTGGCCTTGTTGAACCTCATCCCGTTGGAATCAGCCCAGCTCTCCAGTCTGTCCAGGTCCCCTTGAAGAGCCTCTTGCCTTCCAGCAGATCAACACTTCACTCCAACTTGATGTCATCTGCAAATTTGCTAATGGTACACCCAATCCCCTCATCCAGATCATCACTAAAGATATTAAACAGAACTGACCCCAACACTGATCCCTGGGGGACACCACCGGTGACCGGCTGCCAACTGGATGCAGCCCCGTTCACCACCACTCTCTGGGCCCGGCCCTCCAGCCAGTTCCTAACCCAGCACAGAGTGCCCCTGTCTAAGTTCAGGGAAAAAAGGAAAAAGAATAGTCCAGAAGTACAGAAAAGTACACAGGAGTACTTTGTTTCTCGCTTTGGTGATTTGATTGGGAATGAACAGATTAGCTATTGAAATCTGGCAGAAAAATACCCACCATGATCCTTGTGGTTGGATGTTTTAGCCAGAAAAAATTCAATATGTTTTTAAACATTTTTGAACAGTGAGGTGAATTAAGTCCTGGAGTAGCTTGACAACAGGCATGCCAGACTCTGTCACATGAAATCCCTATGTGGAGAACATCTGCTTTTATGAAGACATGCTGCAGCCTGTGTGGAGGCTTGCTACAGAAATGATTGTGTGAAGTGGTCTGGTTTGTGTCACAAGGAAGATAAGAGTTACCGAACATAGTAAGAAACTTTATTTATGAAAGGAGGCTTGTTTGGAAGAATGCCTGCAAGAAAAGAAGAGAAAATGTTCAGAAAGGACTGAAAGCCTATGTACTTCAAGCCAGAACACAGGGGAGACCAGTGCACTACTCAAGAACGTAGTATTGAAAAATAGGAGATAAGCTGGCCCAGTGCTGGTATCAACACAGCCTGTCCTATTATAAGAGGAAGACAAGAGATAAGAAGTGTAATTTTGAGGACCCTTGTTTATTCAGGGAAACTGATTCTCCTGAAATCCATGTTCCTTTTACACCAGCTTTGTGTACCAAGGCTCCCAGTATCACTGGTCAACCATCTTAACAATTTTTGTGCCCTTTTTTTACCCTTTTTCTCACAAAAAGCATGAGAGGTCAGGCTTTTGAGAATCATTTGCACAACCAGGTGGAAGATTACAAGTCTCACGCAACTTTCCTTACAGCTCAGATGCAACATTTGCTTGCACTTGTCCCGGAAAACAACCACAGCAAGTTAGCTGGCAGTCAGACACTCCATGCTACACCATCCAGACTCTTCTGCCACAAAACTAACCTGGACAACAACACTTCTAAGCTTCCAGCTGTACTTTGTGCAAGGATTTAAGAGATCAAGGCCAAAGAAAATGGGGTCCTCTCCTGACTCAACCTTACACATTACTTCAAGGAAGAATTTGTATGAAAAGGCAGCAAAGGATATGGCCTAATACCACAGTCTTTTTGTGGCATTTCAGTAGTCTCATACAGAGATGGGACTCAGGATTAGGAAATCATTTTATTTAATGACATAGCATGAATTAGCATAGTAATATTTTTTAACCATGGTATGCGTAGAAAGGAACTGTTCCCTAGTTAATCTTCTAAATCATTATGGCTCATCAATTATAATTTTTGTTTGAACTTATTATGTAAAGTTGAATGACATTTTATTTCAAACTGTGCAGACTGAAATGTGAAAGAAAAAACCTCAATATATGATGCTCATGTAACCTGTGCTCCAGTGTATTTCTTAACTGGAGGTTGGCCTTTGCAGTTAGATCATATATTGTCTTTTATGACTGAGCCTTTACTCTTTCAGATACTTAGTCGCCTAATTCCCAGTAACTTTATTGGAATAAATTAATAAAATAATGTAATATGTTCAAGGATTTGGCTTTATTCTGTTAATCTGAGCAGGAAGATTTTTCTTGCATAATGGAAAGGGCATGAAATCCAGTTGGCATGTGGCCCACATAGTGTTCAGGCAACATTCTTACACACAGACTTGACTTCATACTTTGGTAACACATTGGAAATGTGATGGAAACATGTTGCTAGATTGGACCTTGTCAAATAAATGATGAAATTTCTTCATTACCACCATGCACAGTCCAGAGATCAGAGCAAGGTATATATATCTTTTATTCCCATTCAATTGTATGGCTGAACTAGGTACCTAGTGGCCTTGTGCCAGCCTAGTGCACCCTGACAGGAGCACAGGAAGGGATTTCCAAGGGTAACCACCACCTCTGTCCCTACAGGCCCCTTCTGAGGCTGCCTGTGTGCCATTGCACAGCCCCTCAGGGTCTTCTCTGACGGAAACTTTGCTTTTGATTAAAAACATTTCTCAATTCCCTGCTTCCTTCCAGAGTCTCCATGATACACAAGGGAGTGCTGTTGTCCCCTTTTCACTCGTGCCTGGTTGAGCTGAATTTCTGATGTCATATGATGTGACAAGCCTTGAGGTTAAGGTGACTACTCTGTGATCATGTATGGGTGTGATTAGTGTTTTCTGAGTGGAGGACCAAATTGGCACCTGACACGGTGTGTCAGGTCTTGCTGAGCATAGCATATGTTGGTCTTCATAAATCCATATCTGTACTATAAGTATCTCACCCTGGTAGCTGTAGAGATCAGTTGTGCAGTCACATCCCACTGCCAGTGTATTCATATGGCCAGGAACTGAGTGTCACCCCAAGGGTGACAATTAACAGTAGATGACACTCAGCAACTTCTTTGCAAAGGTCCCAGAATGCACCAAGAAATGATCTGTCCTCTCATTGTGGTGACTTAATGTGCTGCAGGTATTGCAGGCTTTTGCTGTAGCCACCATAGTATTCACTACTGCTAAGACAGTGAGGCTTTTTCCATTTTGGACTAATTTGCTACATGCATGAAACTTTACTGTGATCAGCTGCCAGGCAATACTTTACCTCTCAAGACGAATTTTTTTTTTCTTTGGTAAGGCCAAAGGATTCTCTCAAGCATTTCTGAATTGCGCAAGAAGGTAATACCTTGTGACCATTTTTGCACTTACCATGAAGGGGACAGGCTGTTAAAATTGTAAGTCTATCCGTAGCACTTAAACATAGCAATACTTAAATGTCACTAGAAAACTTAGGATGGTAAATATTTGACAAATAGGAAAACAGCTAAACAGAAATACGTTATGTGCATAGTACATGACAGTCTATAAGGGGTTATTCATAAGCCTTGTGAAAAAACATACATGGCTTTCTTTCAAAATCTGTTCAAATTCAAGAAATTTTTCATTTGTCCAGTCCAAAGTTAAGATCCCACCTGCAAGTCACTAGTATAAAACACAGCTTCCTCCATAAAAATATAGTGAATGACTTTTTAGAAAGATCATTGAGAGCTTTAGGGATGAAACACAACAAAGACAGATGAAAGTTTGAACTTCAAACATCTCCTCTGTGCCTTCTGGTTACCCAGAGTCTAACACTGCTGCAGCAATTTGGGTTTCATTGCTTTAGGAATTGTGATTGATGATACTCTGACTTAGTCACTCCTCCTAAAGTACATTCTGAAAGATATCCAGGGCAGTGTGTAGGTCGGGTTTTATTTATGACCTATTATATACCGATGTATTTTAAGCAGTAATTTAAATTAGCTGCATTTGCTTTATTAAATATCATTACTGTGTATTTGTGCTGCTGTATCCCACTGGAATCCTAAAGAGGAACAAAGATCCCATTTGTCTGAGTGCTGCACAAATACAGACTGAAACAGTTTCCCTTTCAAAGATGTTGTAATACAAATATAAACAGAGGTTGCAGAGAACTTCAGGTGGGGCAGCCCATGGTGCACATGATTAGGTGAAAGATTTGGTCAGCACTGTAAGACAACTTGCAGCACATTAGCCCAGTGGTTTATAAGGAAGTTGTCATTTTTTTGTGAAAAAGAGTTAGAAGAAAGGATCTGAGGGGTGGCTGTCAGGGGGTTTTTTGTGGGCACTCCTCCCATATGTACAAGACAGTGTGGAAGAAAGCACATAGGTGTTTACTAGCACAGTAATAGCTGGACATGAGATAACTGAAAGAGAATAAACAGTACTAGTGTGACAATAGACCTCAGCCTTTGAACCATGAAGCTGATGGAGAAAGAAATGCTTCAGCAGGGAGGAATGCAGATGAGGAGTTACCTGGGTTAGTGTGAGTCAACCTCTGTGGCAACCACCCCTCCTCTGGTGAATGAGGGAGCTGAAGATGAACCATCAGCACCCACAGTACCTAAACAGGGTGACTAAGTTAGAAGGTGTAAGTTGTGCTCTTTGCAAAGGTCTACCTGTTACTCCCGGAAGGGAATAGAAATCCCACCAGAATCACACTGGTTTCATGTAGTCATAATATTGAATTCTGCCTGGTTTTCATTGTAACCCAGCATCAGTTAATAGCCATGTGTTGTAAGGTTGTAATTGAATCCACACTTTTCTCATGAATTTGTTGTAATGTATTTTACTGCAATCATGATCTTCAAAATTTAAATGGAATCTTTTATTGAATAGCTGTTGCAGGACATCATCAGCTTATGGACATTAATATCTGGAATATAGTATAATTTACATGATTCCATCAAACATCTATCATATTTCAATCAGGGTTTGAGGTTACTGCATTTGGATCCTCAAAATGTGTACAAAATGGAAACTTTAAAAAAAAAGATCAGCTTATGGTTTTAATTTCTTTGTTCAAATCTACCATGAGGGTGAAGAAAATTTCTTTTTAAACAAAAGATTCAGATCCATTCCTTATGAAAACAAATGACTTAGAAAAACAAGGTTAGAATGCCACCTGGGGGCTTATATTGCCATCACACTCCATTTCAGAACAGAGCAGCTTGTGGTTTGTACTGTCAGATAAAAAAACCCTCATTCACTCCATTTTCTTCACAAAGTACAGACAGACTTTTAAAAATTCATGGTGTTATTCCATTTTATGGCACCTGCTTCCTTAGTCCTTCAGCAAGAACATACTACATGAAATAGGCGCTGAAGAAGCAAACCAATTTGCTTTGCAAAGAGAAACACAGCATTATGGCCCCATATAAGACACTATTTTTCACAGATAAATGTAAATCAAACACAAGAAACACAAAAATAAGCATATTTATTCACAAAATATCATAGAAAACACTAGATTACATGAAGCAGAGGTCACAGTTCATGGAAGCAGAAGAGTGATTGTTCAAGAACAAATAAACTGCAAAAGCAGCAAACCAAAGCATTGAAAATAGAGATATACAGACAATATCTCTAATCCATTTAATTGGTATTAAAAGTAAGTCTTTCCTCAACTTTAATTTAGGGACTGTGAACCCACTGTGACAAAAGCAAGAACTGATACGAATCTTTGCCAGAAATTACAACTAAATACAAATGATGGCTCTTAGAAGCATTTTGGTAGCCTCTCCCCACTACTAGGATTTATCTGCACTTTTGGTGAACTTTTCTGAATCTGAACAGATAGGAGAAATGAATACTCATTTTGCACACTAAGATTTTAAATCTAATGCTAAAGGGAAAGAGGAGATTTTCTTGAGATATTCACCCAGTCACCATTTAGTTTTCCCTTGGTTAGGAGCAGTGCAATACTCTTCTCCACTTCTCCCCAGTCTGCTGAAATTTTCCATGAAAGGGTGGATAGGAGCATAGTAGACTATGTGACTCCATCTCAGCTTGTATGATGAGGAGCATCACAGTCATAAGACCTGAAAGCACTCAGGTACCTACTGTTGGATCCTTCCATCCAGTGAGCTGCTCCAGGGCCAGAGATCTGGGAACTTGGTTATCCTTGTGGCAAGGTGGACCATGAAGGATGCCTATCTCTAGGGGTAGAGTTACTGTGTATTTGCTCACATCATAGATCACTTGATCAACAGAAAAAGAAGACAGCATGCAAAGGTGACCCGCATAATTGGGCAACACGAATTTCTAATGTGTCTTCAAGGGTAGCTGAAGCCACTGACTGATACCCTTTTCTTGGAGTCCCAAATATCTACTAAAATGCAGAATTATTTACTTGTGTCTATGAATCTGAATCCATACACTTCTTCGGCCCATGGACAATTCCAGCATTTCTTGACAGAAGCAGATGATCCTTTCTTCAAGAGGGAATCACTTCTGCTCTCAGATACAACACCATGACTGGAGCTGCAGAGCTCCTCTTAGGATTCATGGAGTTAATTACCACCCATGACTGACATTCCATTCCCTCACAAGTTTCTAGAGTTCAAATTCAGACTTACCTAAATCAAGCTAATATCCCAGGTCTAGTGCAACCATGACTCAGGCCAGGAGAGGGAAATCAATGTGCTCAGGTGGCACTGCTGGATGATCTCCTATCCCTCTTCTGATGGTTAGATGTGAGATAGATGGAGATGTGATCCAATACTTCAGATTCTGGAAGGAATGCCCCAGTGGCACATTGCAGATGTACCACAGTACCCTTGAATTGGCAAGAACCATTGGGTTCATTTTTTTCCTCAGTGTTTTTAATCACCTCCAGTCACTAAGTAAACTCAACGTGACAAGTGAGTGTTGGGACACTTAGCTGTGCTATCCCCCATCACGCAGGGCCACATCGTACCTCTAAGAGGTTCATGGAATGAAAGGGATAACTTCTCTGAAGGACTAATGGATATCTGAGCTTCTGTATCACTCACTGGATTGGGGAATGCAAAGTTAGCAACTACCTGAGGGTGAGGATTTAACCACCATTGAATATAAGGAACAGTAGCATGCATTTTTAAGACTCCTATGCCAGTTGTAGAGGACTATAAAGTATGCTGTCCACTGAAATATCATCTGATGGCTGCACTACTCTGCTTCTAACTTTTTTTCTTTAATATGTAGAGTGTTTTGGACTGTATTTGATCTTGGCAGAGCATGAAATCCTTGCAGGCACTTTTCAACGGATATATTTATTAGACATGAGGGAAAATACTGTCTGGATTAGGCATGGATTTTGAAACTGAATCACAACTATATTTCAAAGGAACACAGTCTGATTTAGAGAAGTCGCCACTAAAATAATGTTTTCTACTACCTCCTTTGGATAGATCTCTCCAACTAATTTTTACAATAAGATCGATTGTGAATTGTTCGTTGTTCCGAGCAATTCTATTCAATGAATAAAATCTATAGAAAAATATGAGCTGTGTAAGTTAAGTAAACTGTAATAGGCTGCAGCAATTTATAAGAGGTATGCAATTAACGTGGGATATTGTAAATGTTAGTTAAGAGAGCAAGAGATAACCCAGTCACAGTTTCTATGCCTAGTTACTGTAGCAGAGGCCAGGATTTCAGTGGGGCAAGTTAAAAGGAAAGTCATCATGCTAGAAGGTAGGAAGAAAAAATATTCCATTCGGCTACAAAATCCTGGGCAAAAGCAAGGCCACATTTGTGGAAAAGTGCGCATGTGTAATCATAACATATGCTGCAAATTTCCTGCAGTGAGTATTATCCTCACATTGGCCCATCCTTTCCATATCATTTAAGAGCCTGAGCACAATCCTTTGCCAATGGTTGACAGCAACAAGCTATTACACTGCAGAAGACACTGCATCTTGGCCTAGAAACTGGAATGCCATTATTGATTGCACTCTTCACCCAGACATGACGAACACAGCACCTGTACAAACCATATAGGGAAACAGAGAAGTTGCTTCTGATTCCAAGAAGTGTACAGTACATTAGATGTTTGAAATAACAGAACTGTTTTTTTAAGAGAAAAGAAGTATTCAAAAAAGAAGTATACATAAATTCATACAACCTACAAAGACAGAGAAGTGGAAAATGGAGAAAAAGTGCTGGAAGCAGACTATGTTGTTAGCTAATTCTTTAAATAAAGAATTTAAAGATGCTCAGAAAGCAGAATTCTGAAGTCAGTTCTAATAAACACGACAAAAACACTCCCCTGAAGCTCATCTGTGGTGAGTTGACCATGGCTGGGCATCAGGTGTCCAGCAAACTGCTCTATCACTTTCCTTCTCAGCTGGACAGGGAAGAGAAAATATGACCAAAGTTTTGTGGGTCAAGATTAGGATAGGAAAACATCACTCACCAATTACTGCCATGTGGAAAACAGACTAGACTTGCAGAAAATTTAATTTAATTTATTGTTAATCAAATCACAGTAAGCAAGATAATGAAAAAGAATAAAAAAAATAATCTTGCAACACTTTCTCTCCATGTCTCTCTTTTTTCTGGGCTTACCTTATTCACGAATTCTCTATTGCCTTCTTTCCATTGGCACAGGGGAATGGGGAAACGTGTTTGTGGTCAGTTCATTTCACACTGTCCCTGCTGCTCCCTTTCTCCTCACAAGGAGGACTCCTCACACCCTTCCCGTGCTCCAGCGTGGGATGCCTCCCACAGGAGATAGTCCTCCAAGAATTTCTTTGTTGTGGGTCCTTCACATGGGCTGCAGTTCTTCATGAACTGCTCCAGTGTGGGTCCCTCCCGTGGGATGCAGTCCTTCAGGAACAGGCTGCTCCAGTGTGGGTCCCCCAGGGGTCACAAGTCCTGCCAGCAAACCTACTCCAGCACAGGCTCCTCTCTCCACAGGGCCACAGGTCCTGCGAGGAGCCTGCTTCAATGTGGGTTTCCCATAGGGTCACAGCCTTCTTTGGGCGTGTCCACCTACTCTGGTGTGGGGTTCTCCATGGTCTGCAGGCTGGTCTCTGATACACCTTGGACCTCCATGGGCTGCAGAGGGCCAGCTGCCTCACCACAGTCTGCACCATGGGCTGCAGGGAAATCTCTGCTCTGCCGCTCCTTCACTAGCCTTGGTGTCTGCAGAGCTGTTCCTCTCACATATTCTCCATCCTCTCTTGGGCTGCTGTTGCTGTTGCACAGGTTTTTCCCCCTTCTTAAATATGTTATCCCAGGGATGCTACCACTGTCACTGGTGGGCTCAGCCTTGGCCAGTGGTGGATCTGTCTTGCAGTGGGCTGGCACTGGCTCCATCAGACACAGGGGAAGCTTCTGCCAGCTTCTCACAGAAGCCACCCATTAGCCCCCTGTTACCAAGAACTTGCCAATACATTATGAAACCCATGCAAGTCTTCATGTTCACCCTGCAGGAACCTTGTGCATTTCCAGTTCCCGTCTTGAAAAATATATTCTAACACAGTCTTTACAAAGATAGTGCAACACCCAGAGCCTCTGAAGCTGCCATGAAGGTCACAGCTGAGCACTTACCTACAAAAATGGTGTTTGGCATAGTATCACACTGCATTTTTTTCTATCCTCTTTCTTCCAGATGTGTGGACTGTGATACAGCAGAATAGGTTAAAATGAAGAGGGTAAAGTCAAGCAGTGTATTATACTCACTGCATTAAACAATAACAACCTTACTCATGTTGCTAACCTGAGCATTCCCTGTCCTCGCATCTGGTGTAGGAAGTGCTCTTCCCTCTCTTTTTTCTGTTTGGAGGTACCACTATGAGTACCATATCTGAGGATTATAGGTCAACTGTAGGTAGTGTTATGTTGTACTGTCCTTCCATTCAATAAATGAAACACAACAAAGTGAGTCAACACCTACTAGTTTAGAGAAGATACTAAATTATTTAAGGAGCCTACTGAAGAGCAGATAGGTAATGGCAAAAATTACCATGGAAACCCTGGCAGATGTATCTGCATACACAAAGAAATCCCACTGGCTTTGCCCTCAGTCTGCAGGAACATGCACCTCTGAGATGGGAATCAGAATGATTGAATAGAAATGGAAAAGCAGAAGTATGCTAAAGTAGATAAACATCTGCTTTAAAACTGGTTTATGGCTGTCATCACCTTCAGTTTGTTGCGAAGCTGCAAAGAATTCACATCAGTTAACAAATGGCAATACTCGGGTTACACATCACCAATACTTGTCAAACTTGTGTTGCTACAAGTGTCATTTCATCTTAGTTCTGGGATGCATCCTATGCTTTACACACACAGGCTGGTCACTAACAGAAGTTCAGGAGGGCTGGACACCTCTCCTACAAAGAAAGACTGAGAATATCGAGATTGTTCAGGCTGGAGAAGAGAATGCTCTGAGTCAACCTTATTGCAGCCTTCCAGTACCTAAAGGGAGCCTACAAGAAAGCAGAAGAGGGTCTTTTTACAAGGGCACATAGTGACAGGACAACGGGTAGTGGTTTTGAACTGAAAGAGAGTGAATTTAGATTGAATATAAAGAAGAAACTCTTTACTTGAGGGTGGTGAGGAACAGGTTGCCCAGAGAAGTTGTGGATGCCCCATCCCTGGAGGGTTTAAAGGCCGTGTTGGATGGGGCTTTGAGCAACTTGGTCTAGTGAAAGTTGTCCCTGCCCATGGCAGGGGCATTGGAAATAGATGATCTCTAAGGTCACTTCCAACCCAAGCCATTCTATGATCCTATGATTTAGAAAAGCACCATAATCTCCTGCCCTAGGGAAAATCTCAGGTATGTGTGGTGTTGCTTATCTGAAAAAACATGGTTGAAAAAGCAGCAGGGCAATGACCTGTGTCTATTCAGATGCTCAGTGCCTCTTGGACATGTCTGTGCACTTTGGGATTTTCTCTGTCACAGATGTCTGCTTGAGAATGGGGTTTGTGTGGCCTTTAGGGACGGGTTTTATGATCTTGCCCCATGTTCACCTAAGACTCAAAAAGGCTTCCAAGATCACTGCATTACTTCATCAATGTCTATAATTATTTAGATGGTGAGTGTCAAAAGGATGGAGCCAGGCTCTTCTCAGTGGTACTGAACAATAGGACAAGAGACAATGGGTGGGTGATGGAGCACTGAAACAGACTGCCCAGAGAGGTTGTGGAGTCTCCCTCACTGCAGACATTAAAAAACCACCTAGACACAATCCTGTGCCATGTGCTCTGGGATGACTCTCCTTGAGCAGGGAGGTTGGACCAGATGACCCACTGTGGTGCCTCCCAAGCTGACCCATTCCATGAGCCTGTGATTCTGTGAAGGGCAGTGGAGGAGCAGCAGGATAACAGACCAGGCAATATTACTCAGGTTTGTCACTCCATCCTGACAGGGGCATCACAGACCTCGGGGAGATTCAGCGAGGTAGGACAGAAGATGATTCTCCTTAGAGAACATTTTGGCAGTCGTTCCACTTCACAAGAACAGATGAAAACGGTCAGAATAAAATGTTAATAACTGAATTGTAATGTGGTAATTTACAATATGGTAAATGGTAATATCACAAATTTCCTTTGAAATCGGAAGACAGCGAGGTAAAACGCCAGTAAATGTTTTATTGGCCTCCTGTGCGTGGCTGTACCCGCACCACCCCACACCGAGCACCCGCTCGGCGATCGACTGCTCCAGCCGTGCCCGGCCCCGCCCTCCAGCGGGCTGGTCTCGGCGCGGCGCTCGATTGAGCGGCCTGTGCCTGAGCGCGGCGGTGGCGCGGGAGGAGCGGGGACGGTCCCGCTCCCGATGCTGCGGTGGCTGATCGGCGGCGGCCGGGAGCCGCAGGGCCTGGCCGAGGTGAGGCCGCTCCCTGCCTTAGGCTTGGGGCGGGAAGTGCCGGGAGGTCGGGATGCGCTGGGCCGTGGCTTTTCTCTCTGGGTGGGTCTGGGCCGTGCTCCGCGCCGGCTTTCGGCCTGCAGGGCCTTCGGACTGACAGAACTGGTTACGGGCGTCGTGGAGGAGAACGGGGGGAGGGCAGAAGCACAGAAGCGAACCTCGAGTCCAGTTCTGGGCCCCTCAGTTCTGAAGGACATTTTGGTGCAGGAGCATGTCTAGAGAAACGCAGTGAAGCTGGTGAAGGGACTGGAGCAGAAGTCCTGTGAGGAGCAGCTGAGGGGGCTGGATTTGTTCAGCTGGAGAAAAGGAGGCTCAGGGGAGAGCTCATCACTCTCTGCAACTGCCTGAAAGGAGGTTGTAGCCAGGTGTGGGTCGGTCACTTCTCACAGGCAACAAGTGACAGGACGAACGGAAATGGCCTCAAACTGCTCCAGGGGAGGTTCAGGTTGGACATCAGGAAAAATTTGTTCACAGAAAGGATGGTTAGATACCGGAATGTGGTGCCCAGGGAGCGTGGAGTCACCATCCCTGGAGGTGTTCAGGAGGCGACTGGTCTGTTTGACATGATGGTGTTGGGTCATAGGTTGGGCTTGATCTCAAACGTCTTTTCCAAGCTAATTGATTCTGTGAAGAGCAGAACATCCACGCTGAGCTTGCCCGGGAGCTGTTGGGAGCATCCCGGTTCTCTTTCCTCCTTCTGGGTGGGGATTGTGTTGTGTAGCTGCAAGAACTGCGTGTAAATCCTGCCATCAGTGAGACTGATAATATAAATTGTAGGCAGTGACTTGTTATTTGCAGTACCTTCTTATTTATGTGTCATAGTAGTTCATAGCAGTCTTCTAGCACATCTTAGTTTCTCATCCATGAAACACGGTTTGCTACATAGTGCACTGTATGCTGACATCGTGCTACTTGGATTGAGTTTTACTAGATTTGGGGGAGAGATTGTTGGGATTTTCATGTCTCTAAGAGTTTGGTGAAGTTCTCAGAGACTTAACAAGAGTTAATTAACAATATTAATGGGCTTTTGTAATTTAGAAAGTATCAGGAAGTAATTATTTTCCAGCTGCTGTTCAGGAGCAAGTTGTGCCAGTGTCATGGATGACTTCAAATGCCACAGTACTTACTTTGGTGGAAGTTTTTTTGTGCCAGTTTGGAATGACCATGTGTGGGAATGTCTCTAACTTTTGTCACCAGTCAAAATGCTGGTTGCATTGCAGTCATATTTAACAGGTTTGTGTGCAGTTGTTTTTGAAAGGAGGATGGGAAATATGATGCAGTTTTGTAAGATGTGCTAGAAAATTGCATTGGTGTGTGTACCTCTCCAAAGTTTAAACTCTGGCTATGGTTCAGTTATACTGTGTTTTAATAAAGCATGAATATGAATCGAGATGTAGCCCAGTTCTTCCATTCTGCCATTCATAGCTTGGTTAAACCTGGTCCACAGGACTTCTCTTCTCATTGTTACCTCTGGGAATGTTTGTGGAATGATAAGAATAATATTGCTTCTCTGAGGAAAAAACGAATAACAAATATTGCTAAGGGTTAGTCCCTAAACTTTTCCCCCCTCCCTGCTTTATGTAATATTGTTTCATCTAATCATCTTCGTAACTAGTTCTTAAATAGGTAAGAGAGCACATAGCAGTGTGTGGGCTATGGACGTAGGGTATTTGGTTCATGTGCTGTGACTTCAGACAGATGAATAGAGTGGCATTGCACTGGGTGAATAAAGAAAACCTCTAGCAAGGCTATCCTGAGTTCATGAAATGTAAATTTCTCCTTGCCCATTTTTATTTTTACAGTGGAATTGAAAGTCATTTAGACTTAAACTCTTGAATCTCTTCAGTTGGTGGCCATGGTGTTCATCTTAGGCAGGGTGGTTCTGGAAGTGGGAGCATCTAAGTGGGTCAATGGCCATCATGGCCAATAGTAGCTAATTTTTCATGCTCCGTGGTGCATAAAATCAGTATGTATGTGTACTCTTGTGTTCCATGTTTTTGGTGAATTGCATTTGAAAATCCCACTTTTAAACACTGTACATCATGGGGGTTTATAGGAAGTTATGAAGTTCAGATTAATATTTTGTTTTTTTTTTTTTTACTGATGACTGTGGTGGTGCTTACAGGTCCTGCATAAAAACATGCAAGTTGGGAATGGATTCCATTAGCATCATTCTCCAGCTTTCCCTTCTAAAAACATGATTGCTATAAGAGAGTCCAATTAACAGTTTCTATAAAAAAATAAATTTCTTTAGAGAAAGAATTCTCATGCAACCCTACACTTTGGAAAATATTAATGTGTGTTTCCTCAGTACAGTATTGCTAATGTACTGAGATTTGCTTAGAATATTTAGAACTCTCATTTTTTTAAGACACGTTTTGATTACCTTTTGACAGCTGAACTCCAAGTTTTCAAATTTGTCCAGCTTTTCTTTCTAGCCATGCAGATTCTACTTGCATTATTTTAAAAGGAAACTGCTATTCATACATGATTGCATAAAATGAGGAACAGTTGCTTCATGAAACGTATCAGAACACACAAAACCAAGATAAAATCAAGAGAACTTAATTTAAAAGTTAAGAACTGATAATTTTTTCAAAATAAACAGATTTCTTTCACCATTTTTTAACCTTGTCATTCCTAGCTTATGAAGAATAGTATCATAGTACCAATATCAAAGTAATAGAAAATAATTTATTAATCCTGTGAGATGATGTTCAGATTTCTGAGGATAATACATTTGTCTTTGCTGTGGTATTATCTGTCGTATGTGCTGCATGTTGTACAGTGTTCTGTAGTTACTACTTTACAGTGTAGGTTCTGTTGAAGTCCTCAAAGAGGAGACAGTCTTGGAAGTAAGATGATGTTGACTGTCATGTAAAATAAATCCAGAAGAAGAGTGCTGCCACTGAGTTACTATTGAACTGGTTTTTTTTTAAATAATGTCTAATAGTAAGTTGTTCCAGAATGTGTAAGACCTTAATTACAAAAAAGTTGTCTTGAAACAAACTGATGATTGAGACTAGCAGATCTATTATTCCTTGAAACTGCAGTTCTGTGCAGTATTTTATTGACCCTGCCTGATGATCAGCTTGCTCCAAGTGATTGATTGTCCTTTTAATTAATAGTCTAGGTGGGGGTAATTGCAAATGCTGTTCTCTAAAATGATTAATCATTCTCTCTATTTTTTTTAAGCAATTGGCTTTGGTATTTTCTGAATAGAGTAGCAATGGATGATTTATATATTATGTAATAGAACAGCATTTGTTCTTATTTGTTTTAAATATGTTGTCTTTATATAGGATTTTAAAATTGAACAGCAGATGAAAGATATGAGAGGTTCACAGACCTCTCATAAGATGTGTTATTTAATGAAAAACTGAGTGTAGGGTGAATTGACTCATGAAGCTGGCTCCACATGACAGCTCATAACTAAACTGGGTTTTTATCATGCTATATCAGCGATTAAAGCAGTACAAAATGTATTGTTAAACAGAAAATGCCATATTATAATTTAAAATGCATGTAATAGAAAGTTATTATTTACTTGAAATTATAAGAAATTATATTTTGTAATGATTTTCATTAAGGCAAAATGGTATTTCATGAATTTCACACATGATTCTATATGTAGAATGTTGCAACTTACAAAGATCTGATGAAAATAATTATGTCAGTACCAAATAAATTTAACTCATTTTTTTATGAATTTTAGAAATCCTCTGTACAGACAGTTGGTGAAGAGCAAATACAGAATCCTTACACGGAGCTCCTTGTGTTGAAAGGTCACCAAGATATAGTACGATTTCTAGTGCAAATAGATGACTGCAGGTATGAAATGCCATTTCAAGTTGTTTCACAGTGTCCTTGGCAATACTTCAGAGAATATTTGTGAAAATGTAATAATATTTGTAATCTCTTTTTATTTTTGGTGGGGGAGGGCAGGAAAAACAAATTTAAAAAAGCAAGGGATGAACACTCCCTTTTCTTGGTATGTTACTGTGTCTTTTGGCTTCTCTTGTTTTACTTTAATGAGAAAATAATGCTGAATGAGTTATGTTTCTTGGTGCCAAGTCATTTGTTTCGAAGAAATGCGTTTTTTTTTTTCTGTTCCTGTTTGAGCGTTCCCTTCTATACATGCACATGGACTTTTTCTCACGGGACAACATGCAGTAGTGTCTGCTTCTGCTCTGAAAGGATACATGTGTTTTGTGTTTGTGAATTGAGAATAACTGTTACTTCACCTTTTGGTTCTATGAAAGAATGTAATAGGCTCCTTTAGATACACTGTAGCAATTAGAACTGACATCTTCAACAATACTGAGCATTGGTTGCTGTTTGTTTCTTTCCAATCTTCTGCTGCACTTTATTTTGAAGCCATAGTACTTAATTCACTTGAGCTTTAGTTAATGCAGGGTTTTTTAACTTTTCAAATATTGAAATTTTCACCACTTTGTTCAGAATGACTGCTTAGCAAAATTCATCACAGCCTAATCTCTGCATTTCCTTTCTCTCCCAATTTGATGTGATTCAACTTGCTGTTCTTCTTTGAAATCTGATCATTCCTTTGTTTCTCTCCGTCAATTTTCAGCTATGTGCAGTTTTTTGTATAGTCCTTGACAACCTTTATCCGTTCTGTTCTTCTGAAGACTGAGTTATCTGTCTTCTGAGGACAGAGTTATCTAAAAATTGGAAAACTGGTTAATAAGCAGAGATGAAGTCATTGTATTTACCTTTGTCACTTTGAAATTGTAACTGAGAGAATGAGTTATGATAGTTGTGCGTTACAACCTGGCTTCTATTCTAGTTTTCTGTAAGTTAGCCTTGCATGTTCTTTAATTATACTTAAGCCTACAGGAGAAGAAATAATTATCTGCCTTAAAAGTAAGGCTGTGAATTCTTTAGTCAGTAATAAAATGTAGTGACTCTTGGCTGATGTGGAGAGTAAAGTAAAAAACGTTTAGAGATTAAGAATGTGAGTAATAGGCAAGAATAGTTCTATTAAGGAGCTGCAGTGATTTATTTCTTTTATGGATTAGACTCAGAAGGGAATTTCTAGTATATTCATCAATACACTACACAAAGTTAACATGGATAACAGCTTGATTTAATCCTAGCAGTGTATAGGTGGTGTTTTGTGAAAGAAGGTTCTCTCCTTTCCCATGCACATTGATTGGAAGAGATCAGGCAGGTGGTCTCTTCCAATTCAGAAATGCCCACAGAATCCTGTTTTCTAATAAGATTCACAAAAGACTCCATGGAGGATCTTTAGCATGTCAGTTTTTATTCTTAATGTCATAAATATATATATCAGAAAAGTTACATGCTTTACCATCAAATTTATTTTTCTGCATTGTAGTACTCCACCAGAAAATTCCTACAAAAATGGAAGAATCTTGTGGCTTTTTTTTAGTCCTTTTTTTCCCAGACCAATTATTAAAATAACTCTTAATCAGACTATGTTTTGTCAAAACACATCCTGAATAGATGTAATTGATTTATGTAGAAATACCAGAGTATTCTTAAATTACTGTGTGATACAAAGAAATTGTTTACCATTTTGGGCTTCTTTCTTTGATGGCAGGTAAATTACTGAAGCTAAACTGATGATAGTCATTGTAAAGCTAAAGTCTGGGTGGCTGCATTTAAAATAGACTGTAAAACAGCATATGGATAAGGAGTAAGTTACATAGCTGGTTAATATTCTGTGAGTTTGAGGAGTCTAATAGAGTTGCTTCACTGGACAGTAATTCTGAGTTTTTATTTATCAAGAATATGATATTTTCTGGATTGTTAAACATCTGATAATATTATTCACTTGATTCTTTTCAGTAAAATTAGTACTGTTACTCAGCTTCTGAAATGTTTTTATTTAGTTTCTGCAGCTACTCCATTGTGTGCTTTTTGTCAACTATTGTAAGCCAAATTTCACGCTTCAGGTCTTTAGATAATATCATCTTAGTGAGAATTTTGCAGAAGGATTTTCTTGTTTTCTCAGTGGCTCAGCTAAAACCAGTGAGTGGAAAATTTTCTCAGATTGGTTTTTGAAGATACTAAATAAATCCTGTATGAATGTAGCAGAAAGCTAGTAGGCTTTTTTTTTTTTTGCTTTTTTTTCTTTCTTCTTTGCTCTTGTACTTTCTGAACATGAAGTAAGGGTCATATTGATTGGAAGATCACTGAAGAAGACTAAGCCTGAACAAGTGTCTTCCAAAAAGTGCACTGAAATAAAATTGCATGTAACACTCTAGCATTTGACACATTAAATTAAACAGACTTCATAACACATTTTAAGAAGAGTTTTTTTGTTGCTCATTTGATCATTCCTTGCTCCTTCAGGAAACAGACAAGGTTATAGATGATGGTTGGATGATGGACAAGGTTATAGGTGATCTTGACTGGAAAAGAATGAGGTGTCCCATAAGGAGCATATATAGGCAGATGGTTAGATATTCACTCTAACCTAGAGAAAAAAATTGAATTCAAGTCAGACTTTGTTCATGTGAGATTAACATGCTAATCTGAATTTGTGTTTTCCTTGTATGGTATGCCTTCCATCTGGATTTTTATCAGAAATCAAATTTAGCACCTTGAATGTGCTGCCCTTCGAAGTTCTTTCAAGCTACACTCTAAATTACAGTGGTAAATACTGGGCTCCTCTATTCCTGGGCTGAACTCAGAGGAGTGGTTTGTCACTTGTTAGGTGTCTTACAGTTGACTCTGACTAATAGTATTTGGTTTTAGAGTTTACTGTTATTTGGTGTTTAAGATCTCGTATTTTTAAACAAGAGAAGTAGTTCTTTTACGTGGGGTTCTTTTTATAATAGTACATATTGGAATCTTACTTCTTGTTCTTATATGTTGATAAATACCTATTCAAATGTACTGATTTTAGTTTGGAAACTATAATTGGGATTTCCAAATACATGTTTATTCTTTAAAGACAGAGTCTGATATATCTTGTAAGTATTTTTTCTTCTTTAACTGTTTACTGCTTTTCCATTACTCTATATTGAAGTTTTCAATTTGTTGTGGTGTTTTTTTCTTCAGGTTTGCATCTGCAGGAGATGATGGAATCGTATTTCTATGGAATGCGCAGGTTAGGTGTTTTTTGGGGGGGTAGCTTGTGTTCTGGAGAGGGTAGAAGTTGTGGAGAGGAGTTAGAAATGTCTAGCAATGAAAAAGCAGAATGAATAAGGGATGCTGCAGAGCTGTTTGAAAATGTACAAGTGGAGGGATCCTGTTAAATTTTAGGGTACAAAAAAGAGTTAGGATGTTAAAAATTGTGTGAACTCAAAAGAAGGATAAGTTTTGAAAGTTAGAATGTTTTGGAAAGACGTAGTGTTTTTAGAGAGATTTTAGATGAAATGATGATGTGAAAAAGCAGAAGTGTGTATGAATGTGTGCCTTTAATTACTCTTTAAAAGTGCATTTTGTGTTTGCTGATAACACCAAAATGTTGACTAGTAACTCAACAAATATGTAAGAAGATCCCAAACCTGTCAGGATTTTTATATATACTTAAGTTTTAAGTACATTTCAGTAGCTTTACTGGTAATACCTCTTTTTAGTATAACTGATTAGGCTAAGTGGCGAGCTAGCGCAAAACTGTATTGGAAAGATACTTAAGTCAGTAGAAGTTAAACATTTCATGGAGTGCAGGAACAGGGCCTTAATTGCATGCTGTGATAAAAATCTTGTAACTTTTGAAAACCTTGCAAAGACATTAGTTTTATCATGGAAATAGTGCTCTGTCAGTGTGACACCTGCTGTTCTGATCTTCTGCTCTATGTCTCTGTAATATTGACAAAATTGCAGAAGGGATGAGCATTAGACCTGTGTTAAGAAGGCCCGGTGTACAAGTTGCATTGTTCAATAAGAAGTCTGAAGGGGAGACATGCTGTACTGTCTAAAGGGTATCAAACATTCCAGTTGAGGAAGAAAAAACACACAGACTGTAAATTTTTTAAAAATCTAAAAAATTTATGTGACATTTATGATGGTGTAATTTTAAAATACAGAAGGGGCGACTTAAAATTTCTCTATTTTGAGCAGTTTCAGTTAGTGCTTTGCTGTTGTTGAAGGCCTTTTGTAATATTTTAATTCTGTAATTGGTAAAAGTAAAGGAGTTTTGAATATTAAAACCCGTATATGTGAATATATATACCCAGTGTTCTGAGCAGTTTGTGAAAGTAAAACACAGATATTCAGCTTATGAACTGAGTTCATTTTCTACTTCTGTAGGATTTTTATTAATGTAAAACATTAACCCACAACTGTAAATAAGTTTGCAGTTAAAATTACCCTGTATTTTAGTTGCATGTTTAAAATTCCTAGTATGCTTCTGCATATGTGTTGGTGGAGTATTGCCATCTAATCGCAGCAGAAGTAGCTCCAGTTGTCTAAAGCACCATCTTGAATCTATAGATAATGTACATACTAAATAAAGCTGACAGGAAATTGCCAGTACTGTGTCTGCCAAAATATAGGTCAAGTTTTTCTAATAATTAAAAAAAATTACTTCGTCAAGAGAGGATTTGTCAGCATATCTGACTTATCTTAGCATTCATGGGTGAATGGCCAATATTTGCATTAAAATTAAATGAATTTAATACATAATTTTGTTCTTAAGGCCTTTTGGAGAGTTTTTTTACTCTGGGAGTAATTTGCATTATGTCCTTTAAACCTACGCTTAGTATCTTATTAATCTTGAATAGCATTGAAGGTAGTAAGAAGCAAATCCATAAATTACTTTAGAAAGGGGGATTTTAGACTCTTAAAAATTCTCGCTTTCAAAAGTCATGTGGTACCTATGTTTTATGCTACAGTGGGGCATTTTCCATATCTTACACTTAGTTTTCCATGGTTTTGTTTTTCAGACCGGAGAAAAACTTTTTGAACTTCATGGACACACACACAAAATTACAGCTATAGCACCATTTTCTTCATCAGATGCTTTTGAAGAAAAAAAACATTTGATTATAACAGCCTCAGCTGATAGAACAGTTATTGTATCCTTTGATCTGGAGATTAAAATTTCTATCGACTTTTTGTGTTTTTTTTCTTTTAAAGGTAGCACTGAGACAGGCTGCAGGCTGTCTCAAAACGTATTAGCCAATAATACCTACTAGATGTAACTGGGTTACGCAGGAGTTTTACTAGGTATTCCTCACAAGTAGATGCAATCCTTGCTACGAAAATAAATCCATAACAGACCTTTATTAATATGCCATTTAGGCCAAATATTGAAAAGACAGTCAGAGTTATAAGACTCAATCTCTGCATACCTCTTTCCTACTCTGTCACAAACACAGCATTTATATTTATAATGCATAGAAACCTTTCAGTTTCCTTAATGAATAAAGACAGGTTTGGGACTGCACTAGTGGCAGACAGGTTCAGAAAGTGTCGTGTTTCCATTCTACTGTAAAGGTATGCTAAAGAAACCCTATGAATGTCTGTTGTGTTGTTATATACAATAATTGTTATGTATGGCTTGTGGGTCCTATGGGCAGGCGTGTTAAAATGAACAGCAAGGTTTGGTGTAAGCAGTGGTACCTAATGAGTTGCTTAGAAGTGGGCATAAATCTTAATTTGTTTTTTGAACTCTTAATACCTTAATTTTCTTTTTGAAATTATGTTGAACAAAGGTAACTTTATGACTTGGTTCTGTTACTGTGTTGCAAAAGACAACCTACATTTAAAGTAGTTCTTGACTGTTAATAGTAGGGAAAAAATCAATGAAAAAATAAGTTTTTGCATTGCTGATGAAAAATGTAACATATGTAATTAAATTTGTGTTTCTGAGGGAAGTGATACCTTGATACTGTGCTTCATAGTACTTACAGATTTATTTAACTAAAACTCATGATCGTTTTACTGAGAAATTCCCTGTAGAACTTTTGCAGGAGATATATATCTGATTTTTGTTCTTCAGTGTTTGACAGTTCTTCAAAGACTGGATGTATGGTTGTCTGGAGGGAGTGATCTATGTGTTTGGAACCGAAAATTAGATCTCTTGTGTAAGACCAGTCATCTTACTGATGCAGGTAAAAATGTAAATGACTCATTATAGCTGTTAAAGTGCAGTAAAATGGATCTGTATAATGATGCAAAATCAACTTGGCAAATTTCCTTTAATTCTAATGATAACATTATGTATTAGAGCCACTCACTCTTTTTTTAAATGTCAGACTTAATAGTTTCAGAATTAAGACTGCTTTTAATGTCCTGTGCTGTGTGAATTTTAAAATATGTCAAATCTCAGTAACTGTATAATAGCTTGGACTTAGAGGGCTAGACCTTGGATGCTGCCCTGTATTTGTTTGCTGTAACATGTACCAGATCCTTTGACTGGCTTTTTGTGTGATAGAGTAGGAGTTCCATTATTCGTAAGTGACCTTTGTAGTAGTAGAACAGTAGAGATTACTTTTTATTATTAAGAATCTGTACTTTTTATGTAGAAAATGCAGGTTTTGATAGGAATATAATAAATGTAATCAGATATCAATGTCAGCTGTGCTTTTATGTTAGTAAACTTACATATTGTATGTCCATATGAAGAAAATTGTTGCATGTTATTGCCTTGCTTTGCCAAGATATGTATGAAGCTGTGAATCGCATTTAAATGTGGAACTAACATTGTCCTTACTTTTGTCATAGAATAGAGTAGTGGTAGGCAAAGCCTTCTGAATCCTTGGGGATATTAATACTTCTTTTGGTTCAGTATGAAATATTATGCTAAATACCAGCTGGAAGTGGTGCTGTGGTGCTTTGCATGAAGTGCTATCGAAACTTTCATACAAGGAGTCAATGGGATGTGTAGCATGGGCCTTGTCTTCTATCCTAATCTCATGCTTCCTTTGTGGGGCAAGAGATTGCTTATTCCTTGGGGAATTTTTCTTTAATGGTGTGGTGGCACAGACTGGGAAAATTCTGTACAGGATTAAGACAAACTAACAGCAAGCTGGACATTTTATCTGAGGCCTTACTCTTCTTCAGCTGGCTCTGCACAGTATTTTAGAATTGTGCGTACTAAGGTATGTACAGTATCTAATAACTTTGGTACTGCCTTTGTTTGGAATCTTAATAATTGCCACAGTGTCCTTAATACTGTCCAGCATTAGGACATAAATATCTTGACTGTATTTAAAATAAAAAGATAATTTACTTTCCATTTCACTGCAAGTTTGATGTTCGGAATTCTGCTGGATTCAGGAGTAAGTCCTGACCTCGCCTCCGTTTGAGATAATCTGTTCAATTCCGATGCCATTTAACTTTCATTCAGGCAATATGCTTCTGTTTTGATTATAACTTCTAAGTGGAAGGAAGATTGTTAAGAACTTCATTAATAAGGAATTAACAGTTTGCTGTGTTATAACCAGTGTTTATCCTTTCCTCCCTTATCCCCTGTTTTTTTTTTTTTGAAAGGTATCAGTGCTTTGGTTGAATTGCCCAAAAATTGTGTTGCAGCAGCTGTAGGCAAAGAGCTAAGTGAGTATCTTGCATTTCTGTGAAGTGTTCATGCTCCTCTATAACAGCTGCTTATCAGAGATATGTGCAAAAAAACACAAGCTGAAATTGTATAGGAAAAGTAAATAGTATTAGAATGTGATCAGCAACCTTCTTCCTTTTTCCATTTCTTTACAAAGAGGAGACAACACTAATCTCATTCAGGAATCTTATAGATGAAACTTTGCTGTATTTAGAACCATAGAATCATTAAGGTTGGAAAAGACTTGCAAGATATCAAGTCCAACCTTGAACACCACCATGCCAATTAAACCATTGCACTAAGTGCCATGTCCAGTCATTTCTTGAACACCTCCAGGGATGGTGACTCCACCACATCTCCGGGCAGCCCATTCCAATGCCTGATCACCTTTTCAGTGAAGAAATTATTCCTGATGTCCAACCTGAACTTCCCCTGGTGCAGCTTGAGGCTATTTCCTTTTGTCCTGTCACTTGTCTCCTGGGAGAAGATGCCAGTCCCCACTTCGCCACAACCTCCTCTCAGGTAGCTGTAGGGAGTGATGAGGTCTCCTCAATGTCCTTCTTCAAGCAACGGGCCCAGAGCTGGACAGAGATGGATTTGAGGTGCGGCCTCACCAATGCTGAGTACAGAGGGACAATCACTGCCCTGGTTCTGCTGGCTGCACTGCTGATACAGGCCAGGATGCCATTGACCTTCTTGGCCATCTGGGCACAGTGATGGCTCATGTTGGTCAAGCAGGACCTACCTTTCTTAAACCCATGCTGGCTGGGCCTGGTTCCCTGGTTGTCTTGCATATGCTGTTTGATTACACTCAAGATAATTTGTTCCATCACCTTACCTGGCACTGAGGTCAGGCTGAGAGGCCTGTAGTTCCCTGGATTCTCCTTCTGACTGATCTTGTAGATGGATGTCACACTGGTCAACCTCCAGCTGACTGGGACCTCCCTGGTTAACCAGGACTGATGATAAATGACAGAGAGTGGCTTGGCGAGCTCCTCCGCTAGCTCAATCAGTGTTAGTGCCACCTGTCCAGATCTGATTAGGGCAATTGACATTTGTCCTACTGGAGAAGGTCTGGGTCTGCTTATCTGAGCTGTCAGATACTAGGCTTCTCTAGAGCCTCCTTATCCCAGGATCAGAAGCTATAATGAGACAGTGTGATGATTTCTGTTGCTCAGTTGGAGACAGAATTATCTGTGTATGCAAACTGGAAGTCATTGGCTAGCTGTTGGTGGAGAATCTTTTTGATAAGTGCTGTGTAAAATTACTGAAATTTCAAAATAAGGAATAAAATCCAGGAGCAAAAGTAAAACGAAAAAGCAGATGTTGCTCAAGATGGTTAAATACTTAGCTGAAAAATTAGCAACCTGATAGTTTGATCAAAGAACCCAGAACAAATTAAGAATAGTCCTCTTGTGTTTAGACATTGGTATACGATATAAACTTCCATCTGAACTTCCCACACTTCTTTTGCAGTACCCTTGAGATAGAAAAGAAATTCCTAGACTGTTTAAAATAACGTCTTAATTCCTGATGATCTCAATTGCCTTACTAGGAATATTGCATCCTTTTGAATATTAATTTTTCAGTGAGATGAGTCCTCAAGAAACATGTTTGACTTTTAGTTCACTTTTCCATAAAAATGTCTAATACTTTTCACTTCTCCTTTCTACAGCTTCTGATGTTGACCGATTCTCTAAATTTCAGAGTAACTAGGCTGAAATGTTTTATCCTAGAGTTGCAGTAGTAAGAGGCCTTAATGATAACACTGAAATAATTTATTCCCATTTTTTGATGTCACGAGTGACCATAAGTAGCTCTTGTATTGTCTCACTTACGTTTTAGTTTGTGTCTCTCTGAAAATGATGTGTTTTGTTTTAGTATAGGTCCATCTTATTCTGAATGAAAGAGCTTATTTAGACAATTTCTCTTTCTTTGAAGTAATTTTTAGGTTGAGCGATCCTAACAATAAGTCTGAAGGTTGGAATGTCTTTGAAGTAAAGCGCCTTGTTGACCATCAGGATAACATTTTATCATTAATCAGCGTCAATGGTAAGAGTCATTTTATAATGTTACTGCTTTTGTTAGTTATGAGTGGGATAAACCTATGGAGTTTTTATTGGGACCAAAGTTTTAACTGGAGTGAAACTAATTAACTAGTGGATGTACCATCTTGTGTAGCTGCAAAGATAGTGACATGTCAAAATGTAATTGCTTTGTTTATGGATCAACAGTGAGATGAAACCAGGCAAGTTGCAGTGTAGAAGAGAAGTAACGTCATTGATGTAAATGGAGCTCTGGGTCTTCTTTCTGTTAGGAAAATTAAAAATGCTACTTTTTCCCTTGTTCCTTCTGACTCTTAAAATGGGATATGCAAGGCCATGTTCCTTGCAGTTGTTGTCCCAAGGTAACTGAAAGTTCTGAGTGTGCAGATGTGGGCCTACATAGAGTTTATAGAGGGTCTGGAAGATGATACAGTCTCTGCTGCTCATTAGGGCAATACTGAGCTATTACGTGAAATCCAGCCCCTTCTACTCTGCTCTTCCCCTTTTTTTTTTTTTTTTTTTTTTTCTTTTTTTTTTTTATAATGGCACAGAATCCAGAACAAGTTATTACTGGTGTTATAGAGAGTGTGTATTTGTCCTTGGGTGTATCTCTGTCGGCCTGGTTGGCACAAAGGGGCTTTGTTACAGAGGTAACAAGAAGCTGGAAAAAAACGAAAATTTGGATTCTAGGGTACCTGTTTCTGAGCTTAGCTGTTGTCATTATTTTCTCCTTTTGTATTACGAAGAGCAGGCAATGTTTGGCTGAAAGAGACAATATGCTGCCTGCATTAAATATAGCTAGGAAGTGGTTCCTTCCCATGTGTGAAAAACAAATTCATGATGAGCTACTTCTCTCTTGCCATCCACTTAATTTGTGATCTGTAATTCTATTTATGGCATAGACATACTTCATTGCTTCTGAGGGATGTTCAAACACCTACTTGTCCAAGGAATAGAAGGGCTTTTTATGTAGAAATGGAGTTGAAGTACTTGGACCACTTCTGGTGATGTTCCTTGCCTTTGCTACACAGTACTGTGCACTGTGGTCAGTGAATGTTCTCCTTCCCAGTTTTAATTTTACAGAAGACTTCATCTCCTTTTGCTCATCTGAGCTGTGCCAGGTAATAAAATGAGTATTTACTCAAAGAGAGGGGGTTTAGTCTGGTCAGTCACGTACTGCACATTCTACATAGCTTTACATGGAAATAGGCACTCTTACCTTTCTAGGGTTGTAACTTTGTGTGAAATGTGGTTTTTCAATATAATGGTTTTTTTCTCCTCTGCAGACTTGACTTTTGTGACAGGTTCTCACGTAGGTGAGCTAATAGTTTGGGATGCACTTGACTGGACAAAGCAGGCATCTGAGTGCAACTTCTGGGACTCCTCTGCCCATCCAGATGTACAGCCAGAAATAAAGTTATCTCAAAGCCCAAATGAAACTTCAGTTCAACACCTAACATCTGATGAGGAGGTAAAAAGCTTTGAATAGAGTAAACTAATTCAAGTAAGCTAGGATGACCTTAGCACAGAAGACCAGCTGCTTTGTGTTTTCAGTTTCCTTTTTTTAACATGAGAGACTTCTTCTAAATGTGCACAGCTATTTTTATACAGTCAACAGTTTTTATATAAAATATTGGCTGCTGAGCTAACTGAAGGTTATAATATGTTGATGGTGTTGGGAGCTAACATAATGGACTTTCAACAACAGCATTTCTTTTTGACTGACAAAGATTTATTAGCTGTTTGCAGTACCAGTAGAGAAAAAATAAATAGGAGGTATGTGTTTTGATGGCATACATCTTTCCTACTCCATTCTTCTGGAAATGCAGTTTTCACAATAATGCATCTCTTTGAACAGTTATATCTGAAGGTACTATGGAGTGAATTTAAGAATAGGCATATGTCTATGCTTAATAGTAAATCAGTATTGCTCCTTCTGTTCAGATGGGCCATACTCAATTGTATACTCAAATATGTGTCCAGGATCCAGGCTACTGTAATAATGCTTTGGATGTAAGTTCTTGATCGAAATACTCTGTCAGAAACCAGTTATTGTTCAACAAACACTAAAAGTTCTCAGGTTATTACTTACCTTTGTGAAATGTTACCGTTAAGTGGCAACCTAAAAGATGTTTCATAGTTGTCATGTAGGTCAGTTACTGGGGAATGATTAAGAAAGGGATTCCTGGAAATAGATTCAGAGATATGAGCTATAACAAAATAAAAGCTGTGGAAAAGCCTGAATTCCTAAAACACTGGAGAGAGAAACATTGTGGGCTGCAGGTGGAAAAAAAGATGTGATTATATCTAAAGGTAGAATTTCCAGTGTTGTCAGTGCTTATTTCTACAATGAGTCAAAAACAAATTTTATTTAGGGTAAGATCTATAATATGGTTTTGAAATACTTTTGATTTTCTGCTTGAAAGCTACACAAGATGTGTTTTAAGGGAGGGAAAAAATTTTGAGAAGGTCAGAAGTTGTTAAAACTTGGAGTGTGGAATCTGAGGCTACTGAAGGCTTTCTTCCATGCTTGGAACTGAACTAAACAAATGGCTGTGAATTTTATTTGTTGTGAGAGTTTTGAATGGTGAGAAGAAAAAGTGGTTCTACTGTTAAAGCCTGAAATAGAAGGTGTTTTAAGGCACAGCTGTCTGTATTGTAAAGGTCCTACTTAAAAAGTGGTGAAGAAATGTATTTGTATGATGTATTACTTTGTTACCAGCAGTCTAAAAGCAGAACACTGTTCTTCATGTTAAAAAAAAAATAATGCAAAATAGGTGTTTTCTGTGTTTTCCAGGCTTGATAGTTGGGTTGTTAGAGAAGATCCACATGTCTAGTTTGACACTGAGATTGTAGGCAAAACATGATTCAGAAACAAATGAGGTGGTAAAGCTTTGGCAATACTAGGAAACAGGGCTGGGGAGTGTTATCTGCTGCCCTGATATGTGTGTGTTTGTATTTAGTTGCCTTTTAAGATAGATGTACAAGTTATACTTCATCATGTTTTATTTTCTTGGGGTTTGAGATGACCAGGAGTTTGCCAGGGCTTGTGAAAAAAGAAGGTTGCTCCGTGAAAAGCATCTTTTGCAAAGCTGTAAGACTGTGACTCATGGTGGAAGAGTGATGTGGAAGGCCACTGAATTTGAACCTCACACAAAACTAGGAAAATAATACAAATTGGCTCAGTGTTTTGGTTTTTTTTGGTTTTTTGGTTTTTTTTTTCCTATTGATTTGGTAATGGTGCTGTCAGAATTCTCTTTAGTTGCAGTGCTTCCACCACGGATGTGCATAAGAAAAAAACCGAAACTGAACAAAAACCTGGATAAAGAGTTTTAAACAGTGTCAAATCATAGAATATATGTATATAAAATCTTAGTCAAAGACAGTGGGTTACAATTTTTACAAAATGTTGACAGGTGTGTAGTGTGAACTGCTTAAGAAACATTGATGTTTTGGTTGTGTAAATGGAAGTGACCATTCAGGGAAATGTTCCAGCGTACCATCACCTAAACAAGATATGTTCAAAACTGCAAAAATATACTGAATGGAAGCATTTTGCACGCTCCTGGTACTTAATATTAGTCATGTGTACATACATACGATTGTACATTTGCCCACTCTAAGATCATCACAAGTTGCAAGAGGGTCCAGGTCCAAAGATATGTAAGCTGTTTCTGGCTTCTTAGGGTCATGATGATTGTGAGGTGGAATGCCTGCACTCTTCTGAAGAAAAGCATTGAATGCAAAATACAGTATTGTGTAGTACTTTCCCATGACAGAGTTCCTTTTCTGTTCTCAGTAGAGCTGAAATACTTAAGTAAGGCCTCTTTGTCCAGCTTCAGTTAAATTTCAGAAAGAGGCAAAAATGCAGAACAGTTTCGTGTATTTTCAGGCTTTTTTGATAAAACAAAAGTTTTTCAAAACACAGAGCATTATTTTAGTGTAAGAACATACATGTTTAATTGCAGAAGTGTATAGATTTGTTGGTATTCTTCATTACTGCTTAGACTGTAAGGTGCAGATATTAAATAACTGCTTAGACTATAGGACGATATTCCACATTTACTCAAAAAAAATCCATATTTTTTCTCTGACTTACTAATTTCATACGTTTGGGATAAGGCACCAACATGACGGCAGAAACAAGCTGGATAGTGCAGGCTAGATGACATCACAGTATCTCTGGAAATCTGTTACATGCAGGATAATTTTTCAGTATCTGTTTCTGCAAGTTGAATTTTTTTTCCAGTGTGTGTTTGCTGCTATTGGGAAAGGCATATACGTATATAATCTTCAAATGAAGCGTGTGATTGCCTGCCAGAGAACTGCTCATGACTCCTCTGTGCTGCACATTGAGAAGCTTCCAAACAGGTACAAGTCATAGTACATTTTGTAAATGCAATAAAGAAAAGCAAAACTTGGAAGGGTGACTAGACAGACTGCAAAGCTGCATCTAATTTCTAGGGCAGGGACTTATCTGCAGTTTGATCTGCTTTTATTATGTAGAGCTTGTTGATCTGGTTTTTGAAAATTCATCATTGTAATTCAGCAGGAAGAAACTATAATCCAGTATATGCAGACTGGTACAAAGGCTGAAAATATCTCAGCTATTTTCACAATAAGACCTGATAAAGCACTTTTGTCTACATTGTGAAAATACAGCTTCATGGCATTTTACTTCTATAAAGCAAAGGCATATGGCATATTCAGTAAATATTTTTCACTAAATATTTTGTAACAATTGAAATGATAACTTCCAGCCTTTGTTTATTAGTGCTGAATTTCTAGCTGGAACTTGAGTTGAGAGCTCACGTGGACAATTTGCTGCATATATATATATATATATATAT
>VXAY01007543.1:0-32796 GCA_013399855.1 Oxyruncus cristatus | reverse complement strand
TATATATATAGTTATTTTTCCATAAAAAAAGTTTTTTGCTGAATGAAAATACGCTTATAAGTTGGACACCATTTAGTCCAACTGTGTTTGCAGAGTCTAAACTACTTCTGTTTTGTCTTACATACTGGTATGCTTTTAAAATGGGCTTGAAAATGTTTATTTTTTTCCACCTATTCTACAAGTCTATTATAGTTTGTTCTGCATTTTGTTTGAGGCAACTTGCTGTCTCTTCTACAGAAACATCACAAGGTGATTTGCACAGGTAAGTATCCACACTAGTGTTGCTTATCAACTGTTTTTACAGGCAGCTGATCTCCTGCTCAGAAGATGGCAGTGTGCGCATTTGGGAACTCAGAGAAAAGCAGCAGCTGCCAGCTGAACCAGTTCCAACAGGTTTGCTAGTAGTTGGGGGTGAAAAGAACATTTCAAAACATAACAGGAAATGCAGTATTCACCATATAGGAATAGAGAGGCTTTCAGGCTTTGTAAGAAGAGATGTCTTGTGTTCAACCAACTGATAACAGGTGTGGGAGGGAAGCTGATGAAGGCACAGGTATACAAGCCACCCAAGATCTGATATGGGACATTAAAAGGTCTAGGTGAAGCAGGTCTGTATCATAAAGCTTATTTAAAGTTTACAGTTGTATCAGGCAGTTTAACAAAAATTAGGATCTCTCCTGATGAACCTTGATCCTTCCCTTCTTGCACCAAATAGTGCTGAATCTTCCATTATGCAAGATTAAATAGTTGCAGAACCTTGTGCGGAAATCCAGAAAAGCTTGCAGATGAGCAGCTGGCACAAAAAAAGAGTGTTCTCCACATCTCCTCTTTGAACTTGAAATGACATTGGAACTCACTTTGAGGCTGTATACAACCTCACTTGCATGCTACCTCTGGGCATTGCAGTCCTCAGGGCTAGTTGCTGGTGTTAGAAGGAGCATTTTCCTCAGGTACAGACATTCACAGAATCACAGAATGGGCCAGGTTGGAAGTGACCACAGTGGGTCATCTGGCCAAACCTCCCTGCTAAAGCAGGGTCATCCCAGAGCACATGGCACAAGATTGTGTCCAGATGGTACTTGAATATCTTCAGTGAGGGAGACTCCACAACTGTCCATTGCTCTCTGGGCGATCTGTTTCAGTGCACAGTCACTCACACAGTAAAGAGGTTGTTCTACATACTAAGGTGGAACTTCCTATGCATCAGTTTCTGCCCATTGCCTCTTGTCCTGCTGCTCAGCACCACCAAGAAGAGCCTGGATCCATCCTCTTGGCACCCTCCCTTCAGATACAGACATTGATGAGGTCCCCTCTCAGTCATCTCTTCTCAAGGCTGAACAGGCCCAGTTCCCTCAGCCTATCCAGATGCTCCATCCCCTCATCATTTTTGTAGCTGGACCTGCTCCAGGAGCTCCCTGTCTCTCTTGTCCTAAGGAGTCCAGAACTGGACACAGCACTTCAGGTGAAACCTCACCAGGGCTGAGGAGAGAGGCAGGATGAGCTCCCTTGACCTGCCAGCATTCCCTCCTAGCAATGCTTTTCCTGATGCACCCCTGGATATCACTGGTCTTCTTGACCACAAGGCCTCACTGCTGGCTCATGGACACCTTGTCCACCAGGACACCTTGTTGCCCGTGTTGAATTTCAGACAGTTCTTCTCTGCCCATCTCTCCAACCTGTCGAGGTCCTTCTGAAGGGCAGCACAGCCCTCTGGGGTATTGGCCACTCCTCCCAGCTTTGTGTCATCAGTGAACTTGCTGAGGCAGCACATGTCCCTTCATCCAAGTCATGGGTGAGTAAGTTAAACAATACTGGGCCCAGTATGGAACGTCAGGGACACCATCCAGCCTCCTGTGCCTCTGGGATCTGCCATTCAGCCAGTTCTCAATCCACCTCACTGTCCACCGATCCAGCCCACAATTCCTGAGTTTGCTTGTAAGGATGTCGTGAAAGACAGTGTTGAAAGCTGTGCTGAAGTTGAGGTAGACAATACCCACTGCTCTCCCGTCATCCATCTAGGTAGAGAGTGCTTCATTGCAGAAAGCAATCAGGTTGGTCAAGCATAACTAGTGAACCCATGCTGACTACTCCTGATCACTTTCTTGTCTTCCATGTGGATAGAGATGGCCTCCAGAATGAGATGCTCAATCACGTTTTCAGGGATTCAGCTGAGGCTGACTGGCTGGTAGTTCCCTGGGTACTCCTTCTTGCCCCTTTGAAGACTGGGGTGACACTTGCTATCTTCCAGTCATCAGACATCTCTCCTGATCTCCATGATCTTTCAAAGATGATTGTGAGCAGGCTTGCTATGGTGTCTGTCTCTCTTTCAGTCCTGGTGCATCCTATTGGGGCCCATGGACTTGTGGATGTCAGATTTGCCTAGGTGGTCTCTAGCCCAATCCTCTTTGACTAAGGGAAAGTCTTCCTTCTAGCATTCCTTTACCTTGGTCTCCTATGTCAGAGATTCCTGGGTGCTGGTCTTGTCAATGAAGACTGATGCAAAGCTCCATAACTCAGCCTTCTCTGCATCCTCTGTTACCAGGGTTCCCCCTCCATTTAGTAACAGGTCCACATTATCCTTAGTTTTCCTTTTGTTATTGATGTATTTGAAGAAGCCCTTCTTGTTGTCTTTCACATCCTAAGCTACATTTAATTCCAGATGGCCTGCCTTGTCTCATTTCTACTTGTTCTGAGAACCTCTCTATATTCATTCCAAGTGGCCTGACCCTGCTTCTGTCTCCTGTGTATTTCCTGCTTATGCTTGAGCAATGACAGGAGTTCCTTTGTAGTGCTTGGTACTCTTTGACCAGGCCAGCAACTTCTCTGCACTCTGGCAGTTGTGGCCTTTGACAGGTGCTCTGGACAATATAGTTAGTATTAAGGACTGGGAACAGCAGTAGACCTGCTCTCTTGTAGGAATTTTTTTATTCAAGCTGTGAATGATTTTCTTGATATAGCTTGACTACCTGGCTGTTCATTTCCTGTTAGTAACTTTTGCAAATATATTTTTGCTGCCTGGCTTGATTTAGAAACATTTTTTTTAGGAATGTTCTGTCTTCAGTACTGCTGGTGACAGCTTATCTACAGAGTGACAAGTGGTATTTGGCTTCACATTGGAACTTTATAACTTCTGTGAATCAAGATGTTTGAAAGAAACCATAGTGAGATATTGCTGTTGATTTGCTCTGTTTTTTCTAGAGATCCCCTGAGAGGTTGTTCATCTCACCAATTACCTCCCTTGCACCAAGGTTGTGGTTTAGCACACTTTTAGTTTTGTTTGCTGGTGGGGCTGAAGGAAGGATTGGGAATAAAGTCGGAACTGCACTGTGAACAGAGTCAAACTTTGTTGCTTCTGTCAGTACTATTACATAGTTCCCCTGGTGGCTGTGGCTGTGTGTGTTTGTGCTATCTAAATGGAACATGTGGAGTACTATCCTTACACTCCAATTTGGCTTGAAGGAAGAAGCCAATGGGCCAGCACTTCTGCGCTGTAGTGCAGGACACATGGGAGAGACTGGTGCCTCATTTTTGTATTCTTTGCTCAAGGAACAGTTTAGGAGCACAAAGCAATAATGCAGATGTATAAATGCTGCACAATACAATGCTTCTGTCAGTTTGCCACGTTGACTGTCGTGGTTTTAGATTTTATGTGGCTCTTCAGCTAGAGGAAATAATTGTATTCGTTATTTTTGCCAAAATGAGAGACTTTTCTTCCCCCAGGTTTTTTCAACATGTGGGGCTTTGGAAGGGCGAACAAGCAGACAAACCAAGCTTCCAAGAAGATGCAAGAGAATACACCTATGTATTTCTTGGAGCTGGTTGGTGATTTGATTGGTCATTCATCAGCTGTGCAGGTAGGTCAGCTTTAGTAGGAACAAGAAAAAGTGAATGTTAGTACGTAATGTAATTTGACAGCATAAATTGGAGAAAACAGCTGTAAAGCTGTGACTTTTGACTGTCTGGGTCTGGAGGCACATTGTGTGGTATATTTAGTGCAGTATGAAAACAGTAATACATGCTGACTTAATATTCTAAGGAGAACTTGCTCGATGATGCCTGAGGATTGTGTGTGCTCATATGCACATATATGCTACAGATAATCTGGTAGTGTATTTGGTTTCTTTAATAGACTGCAGATAATACAATTGGGAACTACATATGTGACCCAGATTTCATATTAAGTTCACAATCTAAACAAGGGCTCATGCAAAACAAAACACATTCAGTAATTTCTTAGCCTTCTGTGCTGTGAGCATTAAGGAGGTCTTTTAATGTTAGATCAGTTACCATTCCATGCTTCTGTATGCCTAATATAGTATGTTTTTGTTTTAAATGGCATTTTCTTTCCACATCTTTCAGTGTTTGACAATCTGTTGGAGTAAGAAATCACTTTCTTATAGTGGACTTCTATACACATTCTTGGCAGGAGCAGGGTGAAGGGCAGATAGAGAGGAGTGGTATGGTTCTGAAGTAGTTTTGCTCACAAGTATTCATGAGACTGATGGGATTTCAGAACTGCTGCTGCCAAAGCCCAAAAGGTTTTTTTTAAAAGCTAAGTGATGAACCTTTCTGCTATCTTTCTTTTGAAAAATGATTGAAAGGGGTCTTATTATCGACTTGGAAAGTTGTTAAGAAAAAGGACATAGTGTATAATTCAGTGAGGGACACAGCATAGAAGGTGGGAGGCGTATGTTGAGTCTCGGCTGGGATGCTGCAGAGTGAAGGGGTCATGGAGATGATGGTGAATGTGATTTCCTGCAACCTACATATGGAAAATCACAGGGTTTTTTTTAAACTGTGGGCAGACTGGAGCTGTTGAGGAAGAAAATGTTGAGTAGTGATGAAATGTGGTGGCCAAAATGAAGGTTTGGCAGACTATTTCTACTGGAACTCCATAACTAGGAAGTGGCTATTCCCAGAGCAGGTAAACCTTGGCCTGAATGCTTTCCCCGAGCAGATCCCTTCAAGAAAATGAAGAGTCAGGGCACTGTGAGCATGCCATAGGGACATTGCTGGTTTTGTTGGCTATTGTGTTGAACTGCAATTAGTGGTTAATTTTAGGCAGCCTTGTGAAGGTCTCAGAAGTCAGGAACAACCTCATGACTTGTCAGCTCCATTGGTCTTGCAAAATCCCTCCACTGCTGCTGTACTTTTCTCCTGTGTTGCATTTATTGCTTGTTTGACTTCCTGTGTGTGACCAGGTATGTGCTGATGTCTGTCACAGCTGTGACAGACAGACATCAGCTGCTGTCTGTCACAGTTGTGACAGACAGGCTCTTTGATCCTTCCAGGCATGATGCTAGTAGTCTGTTGCGTTTTAGGGAATGGGACAGTGTACCCAGTGAACAGAACAGGCTTCTGTTCTTGAGAAATCTGGTCAAAGTTCAGACAAGTCATTCACTCTTCTATTGCTGACTTGGAACAAGTTGCTTCAAGATTCTGTCTTTTAGTGTTTTAGTGCTTTTTTAAAATGGAGATCTTTCAGTATGAAGTGCTGTTTAAAGAGTTGTTTTGGGTAGCAATTTTATGACCTCTCAAATGTAGAGTATACAGTGTAATTTTGCATACCTGTCTATAAGCAAAGCCACTTCAGATATTTGTTTGGTCCAGCTGTAAACTAAATAGTTCAGCAAGTTGACCATCTTGTGCAAGCATCATGGTAATAATAATTGTTTCATTGCAGATGTTCCTGTACTTTGGTGAACTGGGATTGGCTACATGCTCTGCTGACCACCTCATTATTTTGTGGAAGGATGGTGAACGAGAATCTAGCCTCCGCAGTTTAACACTATTTCAAAAATTGGCACAAAATGGTGATTTGCAGCTCAAACTTTAAATTGCTTGAATACAGGCTACGTATATGTAAAGTGGATGTGTGTTAAACGTGAGTGTAAGGCAATGTCTGAGCTACTGGGAACCTGACTACCAGTAACGCTTACACTTGATGTCATGTACTACAATGGAAATTTTATTAGTTGCTATTACTCTTCTCAAAGGAGAATTTTGCATGTTGGCTTACCCTATCAGCAGAAATGGTGTTCTCTTGAAAGACTGAAGATAATGAAGACTCATTAAATAGTATCTAATGTTGTTCCCACATGGGTGGATGTCAAGATTTGTGAAAATCCTCAGATGCATCATAACTAAAACAGTTGGGAGTATCCACAATGCTATGTGCAGAAAGGAGGCATGGCAAAAAATCTGCAGCATAAACCCCAAAACACAGCGACAAAAAGACAAAAACCAAAAAACGACGAACCAAGCCAAAAGCAAACAAACCAACAACAAAAAAAAAACCCAAAGTTAAACCCAGAACTGATAAAAAGAAAGGATGAGGGAGAATGAGATAATGAGTGGTAAGTTACCATTTTAACAAGAAAAGCTAGGGAAAGGGAGAATTTGGGAACTTAGTGGGTGCTGCTGTCCTCAGGTCTACTCGGAAGATCCAGTACTTAATGGTTTAGGACTAAGTCCTGTGCAACTTCTGAGTGCCATCTCTTCCCTTTGAATCCATGAGAATTGGTTTCAGTACAGGAGACTACAAGGCTGTAATTCCATATTTAAGATACAGTGGTTGCAGTAAGTGCAATTGAAACAAAGGGCTAAGCAGATCCTGGCAAGAATAAGAGCAAAAGGAGGAAGCTCCTAGTTTCCTAGAAGAAACCAAAGGAGCCTTTTAGACTTGCCTTCCTCCAGTGGTTGTGGACACTTGCCTTCCTCCTACTACCCAGAAGCCAAGCTTTGCCTCTTGAGTCTGACCATAATCTCTGGAAGGCAGGGCAGAGGGACAGTAAGATTTTGAGCTGAATTTTTTTCCTACCTTAGTCAACTTGTATAGGTAATCTTATTTTGAGTAGA
The DNA here is from genome assembly GCA_013399855.1 of Oxyruncus cristatus. Classification (NCBI taxonomy): domain Eukaryota; kingdom Metazoa; phylum Chordata; class Aves; order Passeriformes; family Cotingidae; genus Oxyruncus; species Oxyruncus cristatus. The sequence goes on along the minus strand of VXAY01007543.1, from coordinate 25,938 downwards.
GAGTTCAAAATAACTTATTTCAAAACCACAAAACAGATGGAGAAATTGTTAAACTACCTTCTTTCAATTCAGGAAGGTTAAATCAGTGTTAAAACTTGAGCTGCATGTTCTTTACTCAAACTGGCTCTTCTTTTGACTAGCCTAGGAAAGGCATTTGGATTACACCTGAGGATAACATACTTCTGGGTTTATGGTATTAAACTGGAGAGAGGAATGCATGTTAAGTCTGCATCGTTTCAACTTGTCTTCATCAGCAAGTGTTGCATTTTTGGCTTCCCCAGCACAAGCTGGGGAGATGAGGTTTTTCTTTTCTTTGGCTCTTTACCTTGTTTCAATTGACAACTGTTTAGTTGTTTATAAAGTGTGCGTTTACACATTGTTACTAAACCTTTAGAGTGAAAGCTTATAAAAATTAGATTATTTGGAGAGAATACTGCTATCATCAGTTATAGATAGAGAGAAGAAAGCTCATATTTTTATTATCTCTTCTTACACCATGAGAACAACTATTTCCTTTTTATGTGACTGCTTTTAAGTGAATACCTGGTAGAAAAACAGACCTATTTAACTAAACGGTTCTAGTCACAAAACTCACTGTGCAATTTACATGTAATTCATCCTTAAATAGTCCTACATGCATGTATAAATATTTATATCTATCAAAAGTGTTCTCAGATACACTCCATTGACAATTGATCTTCCAAGGGTCTCTTCCTTTAAAGATGATTGAGTTGAAAGTATTGAGTTCTTTGTTTTACAAATGAACTTCGAGCATAACAGCGAACAGTAAAAGTATACTATCTCATTTCTCTGTTAAATGAGAGTTTGTCAGTTGCTGTAGGGAGGTGCAGTGAGCAGAATTATGGTAACCAGATGAGAATTTTTACTTTTTACTTATGTCCTTTTAAATTTTTTCCACCTTGAGGTAACACAGAATTCTGTATGTTTACACCATAAAAGTAAATATCTTTATCAGACCTACTCTTAATACTTGTACAACTCTGAGGTGACTGTTTTACACATCTGTGCACTGACAATAGAATGAAACAAGCTGTTTTTAGTCACTTGGACTAGTCTAGGAGATCTGACACAACTGGCAGATGACAATTAATCAGTGCTGATTTATTTTACTCCTAAAGAGGACCTATCTCCACAGAGATTGCTCTTTTTTTACTTAGTCTGACTGTGGGAAGAAACATGTGATCTTGCAAAAAATATATTGATTCCACATTAACACCTTGGCCTCAGTCTTGTTCACAAGTTTATTTTTTAGGTTCTTTCCACTGTTCACATTTTTTTCCTTGTGACATAAGTGTGACGAAAATTATGACTTGAAATGTTTTACATGGATGTGGTCTTACAGTGCTGCTGTATTTAACAAATTAAATTAACAAAGCTTTGAATCTTGGGAAATTCTTTCTCTAATGCAAGCTGCAGTGAGCATTCAGTTATCAGAATAGTTAAGGTACAACCACCAAGAGCACTAGTTCTAAGTAAAAGAATGGAAAAAGCAAACAGTTTACAGTATTAAAAACCAGAGGTTCAACTAATCTGAATAAAAATCCATTGAAGAATGTTGCCATAGATAATAGGAAAGAATGAAGAAACACACTTCACCAGAAACACAGTTCTTAAAGTATACACAACGCAGCAGTTTAATACACAGCAACCTGCCTTAGCTATGACAAAAGTAAGGATCTGTTACAATTCTAACAAAAATATAGCTTATATACATTTCTCTGCACATACATTTTATGAATGTTTCCTTTTGTTTCAGAACTTGGTACAAAACATACAAAAAAGGTTGGCACATTATGTATGCTACCTGCAGAGACAGCATTATTGCTGTGTTGCCACAGCAGTGTAAATGCTGTTTGCTTTTTTTTTTTTTTTTTTTTTTCCTTTACCCAGTTTGATTCTTGATACAGCATAGGGGAAGTGGACTGCTTCTCCAATGGCAGCCACAGCTTTGACAGTCTTGCCTGAAGCCTGGAGTGCACAGTGTTAAAAATCAGCAGTTCTGCTAGTATTTATTAACTGAATAATCTGAGAATAGTTTAAAATTTGAAGTCATGTTCTGCATGTGATTAAAATGAGATGTACAAAAATATGCATTTGTGCTTTGAAAGCCTTAGCATAAATTTCATATCTTAAAACTAATGAAAAACTATGTTTGATTTCTAACTTATTTACATATTTTGAAGTACTTTTTACATCACAAAACAAACCAGCATTTTAGGAGGATAAAGCAGTAAAAATTATAATGCTGTTATAAATTATAACCTGGAAATTTTTTTAAAAAGCTGTAGGTTCATCCTAGAAGTAGCACAATATATGAATATATCATAAAATTTAGACCAGTTTAATAAAAGTGATGACCATGCATACAAACTCCACTTTATAAAAAAAGGATGGTGATAAGTGCCACAGTAGTTTTTGTGTAAAATGTGATGAAATCTTGCATGATCACATCTGTAACATGGCAGAGAACCATGTGGATGGCACCAGCTATACAGAACATGCTTATTTTCCTTCATTATATGATCAGTTTTAGGGGAGGGACGTTGACTCCTACCAAGATTTTATATGGAAAAGAACAGGTGGTATGCTGAGAGAGATTCTCTATAATAAGAAGGTTGTTTTAAAAGCTACGAGGTTTGGGTTTTTTACTATATCCAGTTTATTGAGATTTAATTGTTCTACTGTGCATGTTCTTTTTAGAAGTATGGTTCAGAGAGCTGAAGAACATTGATAGAATTGGAAAAAATTTATATGAGATAAGTGGGAAATTTTTATGCTTATTTGTCAAGCTGTTCACACTCTCCTGGTAACTACATTGCCTTTCTGTCTGAGAAACAGTTGTGTGAAGTGTTAGTGAATACAGTTGTATCAACTACAAGATTCAACAAGTGCATATTCAGTATTAGAAATTAGTTTCAGAAGTACATTTTCTGCCACAAAATATTATTTCCAAAGAGCACTTAGTCATCTGTGGATTGTATAGCCTCATTGAAAAACATTTTTCTGTAGAATTCAGAGAAGCTTAAAAATTATGAGTAAAATATTTCCTTCTTGTTACATAGTCTTAATTTCACTGGAAAGGTAATATCATCCCCTTTGTAGCCAAGAGTCCGTAAGTGATTCACAGTGAAACTGGTAGAGCAAGAGGTCTTTTTTTTTGATTTGTGTCAGTTGTTGTTTTCTGATGGAAGCCTGAGACTCTTGCACTTTAAATCATCCAGTGTTTTCCAGTGTTTATAGTTATTAGCCAAGTGTTGCATCAAAACAGGCAGATGTGCAAATGCTGAAAGAACAGGAGAAACAGTTGTACTGTGTATACAGAATGGGCAGAAGAACAGCCCAACCTCATCTGAAATTGGCATTCTCCTACTTTTTTTGTTCCTTCAGCTCCTTAACTAATACAAAAAGGGGAAAAATTTTTTTTAGTTGTGTTTCTCTTTCAAGAAAATCCCTTTCTTAGTGCAGGATGACTTTATTAAATTATGCTATCATGCAACCACATTGGTCTTAGTTTCTGCTGCTCAGAAGAAATACATTGCTAAAGGAAAAAAAAATGTAGATGAGAAAAAGCTTATTTTTAAGCCATTATTCTTCCTCTACATAAATTGCCTGGTAAGTGCTCAACTTTATGAAGTGTGTTGTTTGCAGTGGAATGGGCTTCAGCAGTATCACTGCACAATATCCTATGCTGTTCTGCACAAAAATCCACAAAAAAGTGGACTCAAAGCCAGTTTGAGATGAATCATTTTAGTCTGTAGGAATATCTGCTTCAGAGCAAGGAAGAAAAAGTGAGCAGAAGTACTTACCATCCCACGCATCAAACATATCAGTTATAAAATAATCAATGAAGGAAATCTGAGACTTGGGGATGCTGCAGGTGTTTCTGTCAAATACTGGCATTACAACAGGCAGACCCTGTCTCTTCTCTTCATCAGTCTAAGAAGACAAAAGCCCAGTTAGCCACTAAAGCTTTGCTGACTTTCATGCTGGAGTAGCAAAGCTCAGGGGATTAGATTAATTGCAGAAGATTTGACACAAACCTTTGAACCCCTGAGGTGAACTGCCTCAGATTCATGTGCGTTATTTCATCTGGAACAGGTACTGCAATCAACATCCCTTCCCTTTCACAAGTACTGTTATTTTTGTAGTTCTGTCATTTCACTTAGCTCCAGCAAGACAGAATGCTCTAATCAGGTGATTAGGGTACACCAGCTAAAAAATGGAAAATGGGGTTGCAGTGTCCTTTAGCAGAGGACTGGTCTCTCCATTTTTCCATATCTCTAGTAGCTGTTTCAAGCCATTTGTCTTTTAAGTAAGAAGAGGCTGTTGCTGAGGCTACTTTCTCTGCTGGTATCAAGTTGTAAGATGAATGGAAGTAAAGGTATGCCCTTTAACTCTGTGTCCACAACTGGAACAGGCCTGGTTTTATTGCATTCAGTATGGTGGAGGATCAAATCGCCTCCGCTGTTTCTTAGAACTAAATTACAAACAAACAGTCCTATTTTAAGTAGTACAGGCAGCACCTATGCTGGAATTAGCAGCAGAGCAGTCCTCAAAATTAGCAGATGGGTGAATGAACAGCAGAACAGTTCTCAGCACCTCACATTGCTGCATGTGGGCTGGTGCCTGAGCTAGCTTTAAATTGCCCAGCTTATGATACCTTGACTGCTAGGGAGATACAGTGTAAGTGATCCTTGATCTTACTTAGGACATGACAGAATTTATTCACTGTGATTAAAACGAAATTCAGACATGTCCTAAGTACTTGCTACAATTTTCTTTTAGTAATAACTATCAGGTGTATGATCTGAAAGTGGATGGTAGGCATGCCCACTTTTCTGTCTCTTCACTCATAGCTGCTGATTTCTATACCATTAGTGGCAAAAAAAAAAGCTAAGATTTTTATCAGTTGTTCAAATAAAAAACTAAAAGAGTATTTCACTTTCAGGAAGCTGGTACATTTCTGTCAGAAAATGAATGTGAAGAACTGAAGTTGAGCTTTCAGTTCTGTCTGGAGAGATCCCATGCCATAAGTATTTACACTGGCCATGTGCCTCCACTACTCATCTGCCTACACTGACAATAGTTCAGGTCCTACCTTAGAAGAGAAAGGGCCATCCCAGTGGTTCAGCTGAGGGCTGCATCAGATGTGGATCTTCATGCTTACTTCATTGGGACTAGAAGCTTAGAATGGTGACGGTCTTGAATTTCAGCCAATTAAATTGACAAAGACTAATCAAATAATTTTGTTTTGGCCAGATGAAGAAAGTTGAAAATGTAAAACTTCCTTTTCACCATTCTGTACAATGAGCTTCATGGTGAGCAAACTAGTTAACTGCCTGGCATGAATTCTTCTGCATGAAATTGATGGGCCAGTTCTGGCTGGGAACAAAAAACCCACGCCTGGACTCTGGTAACACCAGGCAGACCCCATGTGGAACAGCAGACCAGCTGATGTGCATTTTCTTACATAATATAATGGTCAAATCATAAAAGTATACGTACCTGTGCGAAATACTCCTCTGAAATCCTCCCTGCCCATTCGATACACAGCTCTAGAGGGCGACATGGATTTGCTACATCTGCACATTTAATCATCATGCGCTTGATCAGTGTTTGGTTGTCTGGAAAATTCTTTATATTGGCTGTACATTCAGTGTCGCTGCCTTCGCTCTGTAAAGGAGAGATGATTACAGTGACCAGGGCCCACATCCCCTGCTGGGAGGAGTGAGGGCGTTGTTATCAGCTCTACTGCACTTGGGCAGTAAGCAGGCACCCAGTCAGCCGCCTCCCAATGTCATGCAGAGCACCGGGAATTTGGAGAAGAAAGTGATGTCTGAGAACTACAGCCTTGCTAAGTAACTATGTATTGTAACTCCAATAGATACTACAGTTGTGAAGATTTTGAGAATTAATAGCTAAATTTGTAAAATAAAGAGATATAGGCTCTTTATAGGGTAGGGTGTCACTTTCTCTGCATCCCGGGCTTGTCCTCTTGGAAGAGGACCATGATAGGGGACACATCCACCAACTGCTAGCTCATACATGATCCCTAGTGCTAAGTGTTTAAATTTGAGGGTGATGATTTTAGGGGACTGCTTCACTTAGGGGAGTTTCTGGAGTTAGATTTTCATTCCTAAAAGAGAAAACTGAGGCAGGCACAGGGGGCTGAACTGACGTGCACAACTGACTGTTACTTTTATATGCAGAAAAGCAGATCTCTGACATTCAGTTCCAGCATGGTTACACATAAAACTGCCTTTTTTATGCCAGACTTTGAACCCTCAACCTGGAATCATCTCTGGTTTTAGTTATGAGCAAGAGTGTAGTCTTAGGTAATCTGTGTGATTAACAGTAAGAAAATCACAGGGGCAGGAGAGTGTCTGAAGAAAGTGTCTACTTGGTAGACAGTAAAATATCAAACTGCTTACTGACTGCTCTGGAGAGCAGGTGGAGGTGACAAGGTAGTTGTTACAAGTCCACTGTGGCATCATATTCTGAGTCTTGAACAGTTCAGAAAGGCATAGGTATATTATGTTCCTTGTGGATTAATAAAAAGCCTACACCTCAGCTCATCATGGCATTAACGCTGTTCTCAAAATAATATATTTATGTGATTATGGCCTCCCTTCACTGCTAAATTCAACTTGTGAGTCAAAAACTGAACATAAGTACTTTTTACCACAGCAACTAAATTAATGTCACTGTAGTTTATGGAGAGAGATTTTGCAGTGACTTTTGCCAGTTCAGGCATTAATCTTCTAACTTTATGTTTAGCAGTTAATTCTTTTTCAGCATGAATAGTCCAGCAAAGAGCTGCCAAATTAACCCTGCAGCTTAACTGCTGTTCAAGACAAAAATAGAAAGAGCCACTGTTAACAGTAAAGAACAACCTAATACTGGGGGAAAACAACCAGTTTGTAGTTCAAGGGGTTCTGTGCTCCAGTTTTATTGTGAGGTAAGTTCAGCAGCATTTGTGATTCCCAGCTCAAACTGTTGGGAGAGTGGAGCTCAGCAGTTCCTAGAAGTAGTTCAGGTCAAGTGACATAATGCTGTCTCTAGTCATAAACCCCACCAGTCCTGACTGATTTCTGTACCCATGACACCCTACAGTGCAAAAAGTCCAGTTACAGATGACTACCAGAAGCGACTTCTATTTATTTTAGTATCGTTGAACTTCAATTTTGTCTGATTTTTTTTCAGTGTTTCCAACAAAGCACTGTTTTCACTAAGGTGGGCTAAGGTAGTCTTTCCTCAGGTAACACTGCTCTGGAGAACCCTCTCAGGCCCTGAATTCTCAGCCTTGAAAGGCAACAAGAGAAGGTAAGAGGGGCATGGGAAACTCAGACAGCTTATGAAACATACCCTGACTGGAGCATTAGGGTGTAAAACTGATAGGAATAAAGGCCTGGACATCTTTTGGTACAATCAGGAATGGAGAGGTCTCAGGGGGGTGTTTCTCAGCACTTGAAGGCTCCAGATTACACAGACCCCAAACCATCAAGGTAGGTTCCTCAGTTACAACCCTAGCCTCAGGCAAATCCCACTGTTTGGGAGACAGGACCATAGGCACAACTGCCAACCTGGCTCCATGCCCAGAATTTTCCATGTAAAACAACACCTACCTGCATATTTTCTGGATACAAGATGGCTTTGAAGACAAGGCTTAAAATGTTTAAATGAGCCAAGGGCAGAGCCAGACAGAGAAAACAAGAACATTTTTTCACACGTTGATGTGTGAGGTCACAAATCCAATTGTGTCATTTGGGCATTACCACAATGCAAATTAATCAATGATATTTAAATGATACTTAAATGATACTTAAAGTTGTCTTGGAAGAACTTAACTGAAATGCCTGAGGGTGTAAAGTCCCCCAAGCACTTACATGTGGGCTGGTCTCCTCAGATGCCGTAGGCTTGTTGATACTGTTCACAAATTTGTTCACATGCTCAAAGTGCTTCGTCATCTCTGTTGCCAAAACCATATCAATAATGGCCTGGCGCAATGTCCGGTAACGATTTCTAGGAAAGAAAAAGAGTTCCTGCTCACAAGCCTGCCAGACAGAGCTCTGTCCTCGTACCTGACTAGACAGTGCTGCAAAATGCTGCTCAAGGGCTCACCACGTGAGCTGGAACCTTTAGAGTTAGGAACAGTCTAGGGATGGAGGAGTGGACTAGATTGTGCCTCTCTGGGTTCCTCCAGCTCTGTTATTTTTGTCTAATGAAAATCAATCTCCTGAGGTTAATAAAAATTTACAACTCAGTTTCATAATGCTGGAACAGTAAGACAAGTTGTCCAGGAATGTCACCAACACATCCATCTGACTGTATGCTAGCTTGGAACTCAAAGCTCAGCTTTTTCAAAACCAACACTGTTTGGGGTCAGGCCCTTTCCCTTTCAGATCTCTTTCTCTCTCACCTTGTCCCTGCAAAAGCTAGGCTCATGCAGTGGAACTCCCAGGCATGCCACAGGGAGCCTCCACATCTCCCAGAGCTTAGTGTCAGTCTGCCACTACCCATTCTGCCCCATGTGAATGCAGTAGTGCTTGGAAGCATGGGACCTTGTGCAGACATGGGATGCAGCATCTAGCTGCTGGGGTACCAAAAAAAAGTAATTTCTAGGCTCCTGCAACCAAAAGGCCGTGGGCCAAGATGCAGTCTTGAGGTTGTCAACCGGATCATGTTAATGTAATCCATAAAAGATTATTGAACATCTCTATAAGATTCCAAAATTACAAATTGGAAGATGGGGGTGGTGAAGGGGGAAATGAAAGCCTTTTTTAAAAATCATGTCCACATGGGATTCTGAAGAGGTTAAATATTAATATCTGTATTTAAACTATCCTTGTTTAGAAGGTAGACTCTCAATCTGCCCCAAACCAAGACTGCCAAACAAGCAATCCACACATGGGCACTCCTCCAGAAGACACACCTATCAATATTCTTGAAAATGTTGCATTTGCTGTCTTTAGTTGTAAGCTGAAATGCCAGTGCTGTGTGATGACTCTCCAATACAGCTGTATCATTGTAAAGGACAGCTAATTCACTGCCTGCATTGCACAGGAAAGAGTTGGTCCGTCCAGGGTGGTCTACATCATGAATGGTGGCAGCTATTAATGCAGCTACCTCATCTAAATGGTCCAGACTTCCCTACAGGAAGAGAGAAAAATTATGATGTGGCACAAAAATTACAGTAAATATTTTCTAATCATTTCTAGGTACCCTCAATTACGCAAATATAAGATTCAGTGTAAGGGTCCTACCTCGCAATCATTTTCCAGTCACTGTGCCCACAGATTAACTACTACAAAACTCTCACTCCCACCCATACCTATATACTCTTTTCTTTAAAGAAGCTTTTTACTATGTGTCACCTCAGCAATATCTTTGCATAAAATTCTCTAATGGATAGATCATCTAGAGATTCCCTCTGTGTGTGCTTGCCTGAATGCATTTGTACTGTCTCTGCCTCTACACTCCTTTTATCTTAGAATAGGGTAGGACAGACGGTTTCAGTTGGAAGTGACCTACAATGATCATTAGCCCAACTGCCTGACCACTTCGGGGCTGACCAAAAGTTAAAGCATGTTGTTGTCCAAATCATAGAATCATAGAATCATAGAATAAGACGGGTTGGAAAGGACATCGGAGATCATCAAGTCCAACCCTTGATCCAACCCCACTGTGGTTGCTAGACTATGGCATTAAGTGCCACGTCCAGCCTCGTCTTGAAAACCTCCAGGGATGGAGAATCCACCACTTCCCTGGGCAGCCCATTCCAATGGCTGATTACTCTCTCTGTAAAGAATTTCTTTCTAATATCCAACCTAAACCTCCCCTGGCACAGCTTAAGGCCATGCCCTCTTGTCCTACTGCTGGTTGCCTGGGAGAAGAGACCAACCCCCACCCGGCTACAACCTCCTTTCAGATAGTTGTAGAGAGCGATGAGGTCTCCCCTGAACCTTCTCTTCTCCAGGCTAAACAACCCCAGCTCCTTCAGCCTCTCCTCATAGGACTTGTGCTCAAGCCCCTTCACCAGCCTCGCTGCTCTCCTCTGCACCTGCTCCAGCACCTCAATATCCTTCCTGAACTGAGGGGCCCAGAACTGGACACAATGCCCCTTAAAACACTGACAGGCTCAGGGCATCAACCACCTTTCTATGAAGCCTGTTCCAGTGTGTGACCACTCAGAAAAGAAACACTTCCTAATACCCAGTCTGAACCTCGCCTGGCACAGTTTTGAACCATTCCCACTCATCCTATCACTGGGTACCAGGGAGAATAGCTCACACCTCCCTCTCCAAAGCTTTTGCAAAACTTTATTAAGAGCTGTTGCTAACCAAGAGAGAGAAAAGAGACACCCCCATTATTGCTACTGAAAAATGTAAATTTGTATAAACAGACTTAAGAGAAACTGTATGGGCTTGACAGCTTCACAGGAAGACTTCAAGGGCAGAGAGATTTTATGAAGCCACGACCATTATTTAAACATGTGACTTTTGGATGACACATAAAATGGTAAACACACTGAAATCCTAGCCCAGAGGACTCCTAGGTGAGGTTCTACCTTAACTCTCTCCTTGCCAAGAAAGAAGGCGGTGGCATGCAGGACATCTGCTGCATGTGTGGAGTTGTGGTAGGAGTTGGAGGAATGGTAGTTGGCTTCAATGACCTGCAGCCATGCCCGCAGCGTTACTTCCGAGCAGTTTAAAAATTCAGAGACCCCAAAGCGGGAAAAAACTTTTAAGCCCAAATACACTAATGGCCTGAAACACAATAGAAGAAAAAAGCACTGTTGTAAAATAGGAACTTGTGATGTTCTAAAAGCAATATGTTTGATGAAGAAAAACAACAAGACCTTAAAAAGGGTGGGGAATGTTAAACATTTTTAAATTGCACATCTATAGCCTCTCAAAAGCCTGTCCAAGGTTACAAATTATTGTATCTACAATCCTTTCAGACATTATTTTAATATGTTTTGTGGAAATGGTGCACTTCCATTAGAGTTTGAACAATTCCTGTGGCTTCAGAAAAAACATCTTAAAAGCCCAGGTCTTTTGTGGTTTTAGTATCTGTCAATCAAACAGAAATACATTTTTTTCCTGAGGAGGAAAAGCAGTCTTTGAACATGATGTGGACACATCCCAAAGACTAAGAAGCTGTAAGACAAAAAAAAGTCAAATGTCAAATGTAAATTTCTGTGTGTGTATGTGTGTGTGTGTGTGTGTGTGTGTGTGTGTGTGTGTGTGATGATGGGGAGCCCTTGTATGAAACAGTAAATAGAAAACCTCGAATCTTTTTGGTTTTTAAATACAGATCCACTCTGGGTCATCATTTACACTGCATTGCCTGTGAGAGAGCCCGTCAGCCATTTCTCACTCATACAAGATGATCTGCAGAGCCTCTGAGCTGAGAAAGGCATAATCAAAATCCAGCATCTGCAGGTTAAACCCAGGCACATTTCTAAAATGGCCATTTTCTGCAAAGAGAGTACAAAAGACTGGGTAGTCTCTGATTCTTCGTGTCTTGGAATGAAAACCACTTTTCTCTGTGGATGACACAATTATTTTTGCAGACTGCATGACCTCAAAACTACTGATGTCTGTTTTCATTATAAGCTTTAAAATCAGTCTCTTGATCCTATCGCTGGTTTATCCTCCCTTCCGTTTTTTTATCCCTGTAATCAAAAGCCACAGTTGCCTCAGACCTCCCCAAATCACAGGATGATTTAGGTGCTTTTTCCAGCATGACTGTATGTACATGAGCGGGAAAAAGCGGCATCTGCAGGACATCTAGCCTGTAGCAACATCAGACTATGCCAAGCAGTGTCACCTGGACAGAGTGGAGGTAAGTCAAGCAAATAGCTCTCACAGATTTGCTATGTCTTGCTTCAGTTTTTGCAGAGCAAAGTGTTTTCTGCTACAGCTCCTCAAAGCCTTTTTCTGGGCACCCAGGGAAAGGAGTCCAGTACCTTTTATTTGTAACAGCCTCCAACTCAAAAATATTGAAGTCCCAGCTTTCCTCGTTATCTAGGAGCTGTGCAATACAGGGTGGAACATCATTGATTGTGTTTGGCACTGGAAGGTGACTGTGGCTCAGGTTCATATCTGTTGAAATGGAATTTGGGAATTAACACATTTCTGGATTATTACCACTACTACAATCCCCTGCAGAATTCCATTTAGAGAACAACTCTTTTTCAAGAAAACAACTTTGTCCTTACATGAAAAAGTCTGTAAATGCCTATAATATGAAAGGTTTATTGCATGTTGTTTGAACATTAACCAAAAAGATTAGTGAACGTTTCTTTGAGTTACAATTAATTTTTTTGCTAACATCTTGAAATGCCTTATTTTAATTATTTGAACCTGCTTCAATTCCAAAATGGAGGCAGTCTAGTACTTGTTCTACAGTCATTTAGCCAACCATTTCCAAAGACATATATCCCACTGCAAATTAGCCTGAAGCTCTATGTCAGCAGCATTGGCAAAGGAAGTCACACATGCAAAGGAAGTTTAAAACGGTGGCTTACTCTTAGAAAACACATACTCATTTCCTGACAGTCTTCTCAAGCCATCCTGAAAAAAAAAAAACAAGTTTATCATAAGTTTTAGGGAGAGTGACCATGCATCACTAGTTGCAAAAACACTACATACACTTTAGCTACTATTCCTGGGTACTAAAAGCACTGCTCTTACTGTAGCATTATAAGCTCCATCCTTTTTTTAAGATTTTTCAAAACAGACATGAAAGGAATACTGGTTTGACACCACCAGAAAGGATATTATTAACTATACAGTGCATTGCCCTCTTTGATCCTTTCATTGGCACCTGCAGGATTTCATAATTCAAATTAGCCACTATAATTTATTTTTCATTTTCTTTATATTATTTTGGCAGAAATTAACTCAGTGTACATTAAAAAATAAGTAAAACCATGATGAAATTTAGACAGCCTGTTTCTTGCTGCTGTTACAGGACCAAATTGAGAACTCGATAAAAGCAAATTCACTCATACACTGGACCAGCTACAGAGCAATCCTTCTAATCCCATCTAAGATTCTGGAGTTTCTAAAAGATCTCTCCTTCAGTATCTCCTGAGACAAATCAGACTGGATGATATAGTTTCTAGCAGCAGCCATGTTAACTTATATGTGAGGATGAATGCACCCAATGGACTGAGATGTGGCCATATCTTACTATATCTTAGTGTCTACTGCTGATTAAGAGATCAAAATTCTGAAGTGAAATGGTGATGAATCCCCTTCCCATGGCTTGGGACATTTTAGCACAGCAGAGCACTGAAGTGTGTTGTAAGACACTTAGAGTAGTAACTTCGTCTCTACTAATTTTACTCACAGTCATTAGACCTCCAACAAGATCACTTGTGTGAGGATCTTCATCTTTGGTACCTAGCTGAGGGGAGTAAAGCTCTGTTGTCCGCAGGATTTCCAGAACTCTGTCCAAGGCTTCTGCTACTGTCATGGGGCTGTTTTCCTGGGCAGCATTAATTATGTTAATAACCTGAAAGCAGATTAAGGAGGCAGGCAAAGAAAAGTGAATGGCACCTTTTTCATTTATTATAAACTCTTTATTCTTGACTTGATTATGGTAATTCTCATTTAGCAAATGCAATGCAATTCTCCCAAATCTTGAAGTACAAGTCTGAAAATGTAAATTTGTGCTCAGATTTCCTGGTATCCGTCTACTGTTTTTAACCATCAGACTCTTGGGAAGTGAAAGCAGAAGGGTGTGAAATATCTGAAATAGTTGCAAGTGGGTGGACCAAAAACTAGCAATGTCCCAGTCCTTCAGCATATCCAGTTCTGCTATGAAGCAATTATTCAATCCCTAGAGGAAAACCCAAACAAACAAGTAAATTCCTGGATGTGACTCAGATATCCTGACATAGGATGTAAAGCCTTAGTTTTCTCGGTGCAAAAATAAAGAGCAGAGAGCAGAAAGAGCTCAGCTGCAGAAGAAGAGAATGGCTCTTTGAAACCTACCTTGTGCCTCAGCCACAATCTGGGAATGCGGCTATTACACGGCAGCAGCAAGGGCTGCTCCTGGCTCTGCCAGGAACCGAGAGGAAGAAAGCCCCAATGCTGTCGTCTCCAGCTACAGGGCACTACAGGCCTTCCTGCAGGTGTGACTGAGGATAAGGAAAAGTTCTTACAATCGCAGTAGTGTTGGGAAGTAAGAGCTTGATGAGAGCAAGAAAAGATTGGGAGAGAGGAAAAAATGAGGGTGGCAGATGGCATCCTAGTGTGTGTTACAAGTGACTGTGCAGCTGGTTTGCAACAGCACTTTGTGTAACACAGTGAAGACTGCAGAAAAGTGGGGAAACAGAATATGGTGCAGGTGCTCTCTCCTCTGCGTGCTATCTAATAAATATCAATATGCAAGAGCAAAGGTGAGACTGGAAGCACATCCTCCTACATATACACAGCCCAACAGAACAGTGTCCCCTTCCTACCAGCAGCAATGCATCTAACAAGGGCACACTTTCCCCCTTTTTCATATTATTATGACTAGGATTTGGAATGTGATGATGAGATATAGAAAGTAATAAGGATAAAAAATTTATCCTTATATATTTATATAAGGGTAAATTTATGTTATTCTGTTAAATGCGTAGGAAACCTCTGGTTGTCTGTTCACCAACTACATACTTCCCTATGAGAGCAACTCCAGACTCTTGAGTTTGTGGAAAAGTCGGTGCTCAGGACTTACCTTTGTGATAGGAGCTTCTATGGTCATTGAGTGAATCCTTGCCATTGAAGAGTACCGTCGGGTCTGTAAACTTGGAGCTGCCGTTCGAGAGAGCCACAGAGTATAAATCAGATGACAGCATTTAAAGAACAGAAGGCTGGGGAACAGCACAACAGAATCCAGCCTCATGCCCCACTTTTTTATGTCTCCTCCTGCAAGTTCTTACTTTACTGTTTCATTTCTTGCTCTGTTGTCAACCTCCTTGGCAGCACCCTTCACTTTTACTATCAGATTTTCCATCCATCCTTCACTTCGAAATGAAGCTGTACCTTTTAAGCTTCATGCCAAGTACCTGCAAGTTGCTCTTTGATTGCAGTGGATCTCTGTCAGACATGGCTGCTCCTGTGAGTGTGTGTGTGTATGTCCCTCATCTTGGTGATACAACTGGTCTCATGAAACCCATTCCTGCTCCCGATAAGCTGCCCTTCCCTCATGACACAGAGGGGCAGAAAATAATCTCTGCCACCACCATCCCAGCCCCAGCAACCAGTCACAAATGGGATCAGAAGCACTGCTCTCAAGTAATCAGCAGCAATAAATCCCATCATTAGTTCAACACTAATAAAACAAAAATACTGGTTCAGGAGCACCAGTTGAAGCTTTCTAAGAGAGCTGGCACTAATGCTTCACCACACAGTCTTTTAGCAGGCTTCTCCCATCCCTTGGCACAGCCACTCCTCTCTACGAAGGCACTCTGCACTGCCATGCATCATGTAGTGATGCTGGTACTCATGCTGGGGCACTGTTTTGCAAATTGGAAGAAAGAAATTTTGCAGCAGTTATTAAAAAATGGAGTAATTTCTCTTAAATCAGCTGTGAATCTGTCTGGTTCATCTGCAGTTTTGTTGCCTAGGCCAAGTCTGTTCTTTATTTATTTGTAAATATATATGTATTTATAATATTATATATCAATATATAATAATTCTTGACAGTTTACTTTCTTACCATCACTACTTTGAGATGTTATTGACTTAACATCAACTGAGTCTTTCCTTCTGTTCTTGCATTTGTAGGAATTGGATTCTGTAAATATGAAACAAAAGCTTTAAAAATGCATCAAGTAAAACATCTACAAAGCTTTTTCCATCTAAAGTTATAAAAATTTAATTGAACAATCTTAACAATAAGAGGGGAAGTACTGTAATCTCTGCACATCAGAACAAGGAACTCAGTGTCTATCAATTTAAAGTAACTTGTCTGAAGTCACCTGAAGTCACCTTCCTTGTTTCACAAGGAAGTCAAGATGCCTTATGGAACAGGAGACTTGCTTCACCTAACTTTAACTTTCTAAAAGCAGCAGTCTTGCAGGCTGTTGATGTCTAAGGTGGTTATCAGAGAACCTGCTTCAGGAGAGATGTCTCATGCAACCCCTCCTGCAAGGCCCTTTTGCTTTCCACCAACCACTGAACAAGCCTGAGTTTAAAAGCCTAAAACTTTAGCCAAGTGAGGAAAGTCCCATCTCAGTCTACATTCTTGCAGCCCAAGCATAATTCAGACTCAGACAGCTTTTCTTTTTATTTGCAGTAATTTTTTGTACCCTGTGTTAAAGAAAAATCCAGCATGCTGAGAATAATTATAAACAATCAGTTTGGTTGCTGTGAAAATTAACCATGCAGAAAGCTGTTATTCTTGAAACTAGTGTTTGCTAAAGCAAGAGAAAGTCCCACATCCAGCCAAATTCAAAAGCTGCATGAAATACCAGGAAAGAGCCACAAAAAAAAAAAAAAAAAAGGGGAAAAATTTAATTTTCCTCTAAAACATTACACTCTTCAATCTCTCTTCTGTTGAAAAACAGAAACCATGCATCTATTCACCTTTTTGCAAGAGTCTCTATAGGACCTACTTCCAGAGTGTCTGAAATGCCACTCAAGTATCTGAGACCCCAGTAAGCTTTTAAAAGCAGATAAAACCATCTGAAGAATCAGAAATATCATGATATTGATATTCTTAACATAAAGACCATGTCACAAGACAGGATGTAGGCAGCCTGTCTTTAGCAAAATAAAATGTTAATATAAGATTCTCCAGAATTAAAAGTTTGTCCATCTTAAAAATTACTGAAATACAGTTTCTGTCTTAATTCTCTTTTTCTACTGCAAATTTATAAGACAGCTTGGGTCTTCTTATTTTGTTGTAGTCCAAACTGGAGAAACTGAAAGCATTTTCTTCTGTTGACATCTAAGTGCAGGGCATAACTAATGCATGTTAAATAATTTTATTTATTTATTTCATAGTACTGCTCTTAGAAACCCCATTCCTGCATTAACATTTGGATTAGTTTATCATAAGGCATTAGAGTGGGAGCAAGGATTTACACATAAACATAGCAGTGAGTGGCTATATCTGACAATTCTCCTTGTGGAAAATGCCAACTAGCAAGTTGAAAACTTTGCTAGTGCCATCCCAAGAGTCACAGGCACCTAAACCCTGCTTTCTGCCATTCTGCAATTTCATCTGTAAATATTTCAATGCCTAAAAAAAAATTTTTCTTCGCCTGATGAGCAGAATATCTTGTCATCCATATTTGTCATAAATCACACCATCACAAACAGCACAAGACCCATAGATTACTTTGCTATGCTCATCACATACTGGTATATGCCCATGGATAAGCTCTGAAAATTTATTCCTGGAGCACAACCATGGACCACAGGGAATGATAACACTACACAGCACTGGAGGAAGCGATTATCCCCTTATGCTCCATACTTTTGTCAAAAGGTGTCTGCAGAAGTCAGTGAGAGCTGGAATATGCTGTCTGCAAGTGAGTAAATCCACCTGAGACACAGAGCAAGGGTTTTGCAGACATCCTGCAACAACTCAGCACTGACAAACTGACTCTCTCAGGCCTGGACACCTCAGACAACTGTCTTAGCCCTGTGCTGGGGCCAAACCAGTGGCCAGCTGACAGGTCCTAAACTTGGAAACTCTAGGGCAGGTGTGCTGGCACAAATCAGCACTTTCCACATTTCAAACACAAAGGGGTGCCAAGGTACACCAGCAGCAGGATCGGACAGTGTTTTAATACAATGAAGAGCAACCCATTCTAACTTCAAATGAACAGCAAGAGCTCCGCACAGGAGACTGAATTATTGTTGATTATATTATTATTGGTTATTGATTCCAATAAATCCAATAATGGTGTGACATCAGTGGCAGCTGGCATCCGTCACTGGCTGTCAGCTCTGACTACTGACTAGACAGAGGGAAGGAACAACAATTCATACTAGCAAAGAACCCTGCTAGCACCTCCAGCACAGCGGCATATAAAGGTAAAAGTTTTCTAACCTGACTGAGAATTGTCTCCTGTGTACTTCTCTTCATGGTGACTCTTGTAGACCTGAAGATTAGAGTAAAATATATATGTAAGGAAAAAGAATACAAAAATACTTTAAACAGGCTACATTCAACACTGTTCTTATCCAGATTTTCCATTCAGTTGTTTTAAAACAGAAGGTGTTTGGCCAAGACTCTTCTTTAAGTGCAGTTAGATGTAGAGAAATAATATGAAAGGAAACATATGTCATGCAGAAAATCACAGATACAATAGTGCTTTTATATACTAAGTTTCTGTTTAATACCTGCGTTTGCAAGAGAATTGATGTTCTTTTTAGGTATTGTTTTAAGTGGAAATTGCATATGGACTTGAAAGAATGAAATGCAGAAAATAAAAAAATCCCAAAACATTAATTTTTGCACTTCAAAAACATTTTCTTACTACTATCTAAGCTAATTTTGCATGCATCCTTTCAGAGGTCACTAATAAACTAGACTTAAGAAAACTCAGTTATAAAAACAACTCTCCAGCAAATGAGAGGTAGAGATAGTTGTCATTCATTAGAATTTTATTTCCAAGCAATTTTTAGTCATTCTTATGAATGAAAAAGTTAAACACAAAATCTTAATTCTGAGAGCTCTTGGGTAGCTCCAACAACAGGTATGTCATGGTTTCATTTCAAGCTTTCTTAGAATTTACATAGGATATTTCCATCATCTTAAAATTTACACATACTGCTTAGACTACAATAACACAGATTAAATGTTCGTCTGCTTTTCCATTCTGCTCAGAAAAAAAAGCACTGTCCAATTCATGACAATTTAATACCTGCTAATCACTTCACTTTCCTTTGTTTCATGGTTACAAGAAAGTATTTTGCTTTGCATTTAATAGGAAACCTGAACAAAAATGTCCATTCCTCAAGTCTTCCCTCTAAAATTAGCACATGATATATTTAATTATAGCTAACAGAGACACTGAGAAGGACTAAAAATAATGCATTACTTTTTTTACTTCAGTCACTAGAGAAGATACACATACTCTGTATACACATACTCTGATACACATTCTCTTTTCTGTCATTCTTGCAGACGCTCTATCTTTTTTTCCTTTTTGCAGTGGAGGGGAGCAGGTAAAGAAGGTGAAAGGGAAAGAGAAGAAAATAGAAAGGAAAAAACCATAAAATTCAGACATGGTTTTCTTTAATGATGAAAAAAAAAAAAAGGAGAGGGAATTCCTGTGCTCATATTCCATAGAAATTTTGTTCAAGGGAGTATAAGAAGTGACTCTTCCTCCAAAAAAAGATTTTAAACACTTCTCTTGTAACCTTGCAGAAACTCAGAAAAATGATTTGTCCATACAGAGTAAGATTAAGGAATCTCATCAGATATGGTACAGTGACACAAGGCATCTGAACTGCTCGTTCTGGTCCCAACCTGAAGCTTCTCTCAGAGCCAATGGATGTATATCTCTGTCTACTGCACAAGTGGCAGAAACATTGGCACTGTCCTCCAAGTGCTCTACTAAAAAAGTAAAACCACTTTTCTGTTCTGAATACTTCTCTTCCCCTTCTGCAGGCATGTCCTGAAAGAGCCATGTAAGGTAAGTTATGAGGGCAGTCACACAGTTAATCTTGGGTCAATATGTTCTTAAGAGGAGAAACAACACCTCTGTTGTAAATTTATGAATGTGCAAACACTGGACTCAATCCTGCCAGGTCTCAAATTGACAACAGCAGCATTAATAATTACCTAGGCTTCAGCACATGGAAATAGTCACATGAAAGTCAATCCCCATTCATCAATCTTCACTGTAAGAATGCTTAATAATCTCTTACATAATTTTTTTTCCATGCATAAATCTAGCATGCTAAATTTTTGTATGTGATAAATCTGGCACAGAAATACATGACGGTTTCTGCATAGTGATCTCTAATCATACTGTGATATCACTTACAGAGGCTGTCGGTGATGGCAAATATCTACCTTTTTTTTGAGGTGAAACAATGCATAATATGTAAGGATGTTTCTAAGTCAGCATACATTGTCTGGATGCTGAAGTCCAGCCATTTAAAATTATGTCAATGCATTTGCATCAGAACTTGAATCATGACAGCTTTTGCTGTTCTGTAACTAAAGAAATAGTTTGTTTGATTTCCTTTTATCCTGCCATAAAGATTTATCTGTGTCTTGAAAAATTTTTTTAGGTTAAAGAAAGGTTCTACTGCTGCTAGTATTCAGGCATGGATTTTAGGAATGTTGCAGTGTCCAGTATCTCCTACAGGCAGGAGGTATTTCCACCACAGAAATGAAACAGAATAATTACACAGCTCTGTTGGATGCACCTTGTTCTTTCCCAAAGGAACCTTACATCTCCACACACCATGCTTTCTCTTAGGCCATGGTCTTTAACCTTTGTGGCAGACCTCTGTACCTGTGGAGAATTTGGTAATTCCCTGGGATTACCAAATGTGTAAAGTTCCCCAGACCATCAAGTCTGTGCTCAATTCACCAGTAACTGCTTATGAACCAATACTAAAAAGAAATGAAGGGTGGTGGTTTCCATCACTGCCAATAGTGCAGAGAATATAAATGTCCCCTTGGACTCAAGTTCTTAGATAAAAGTTGTTTCATAAGTTCCCTTGTTCTCATCAACAAGGAGGGGCTGATGGGGCAGGTGAAGTTCAAGGACAGCCTGGGCATCAGCAACCATGAAATGGAGAAGTTCAAGATCCTCAGGACAGTGAGGAGGACACACAGCAAGCTCACTGCCCTGGACTTGGGGAGAGCAGACCTTGGCCTCGTCAGGGATCTGCTTGGAAGAGTGCCATGGGATAAAGCTGTGGAAGGAAGAGGGGCCCAAGAAAGCTCATTAATATTCAAAGATCACCTCTTCCAAGCTCAAGAGTGATGCATCCCAACAAAGAAAAGTCAGGCAGAAATGCCAAGAGGCCTCTATGAATGAACAAAATACTCATGAACAAACTCAAGGACAAGAAGAAAGCCTACTAAAGGTGGAAGCAAGGACAGGTAGCCTGGGAAGAATACAGAGAGAGTGTCTGAGCAGCCAGGGATCAGGTTAGGAAAACTGAAACCCTGATAGAATTAAATCTGGCGAGGGATGTCAAGAGCAACAAGAAAAGCTGTTATAGATACACTGATGAATAGAAGAAAGACTAGGGAAAATGTGGGCCCTCTTTGGAAGGAAACAGGATACCTGGTTACCCAGGACGTGGAGAAGCTAAGGTACTCAATGGTATTTTTGCCTTGGTCTTCACTGGCAAGTGCTCCAGCCACACTGCCCAAGTCGCAGGAGGTAAAGGCAGGGACTGGGAGAATGAAAAACCACCCACTGTAGGAGAACAGGTTTGAAAAACCTAAGGAACCTGAAGGTGCACAAGTGCACAGGGCCCGATGGGCATCCGTGGATCCTAAGGGAGTTGGTGGACGAAGTGGTTAAGTCATTATCCATCATATTTGAGAAGTCATGGCAGTCCAGTGACATTCCCTGTGACTGGAAAGAGGGAAACTTAACCCTTATTTCTAAATATGCAAAAAAAAAAAAAAAGACCTGGGGAACTACAGGCCAGTCAGTCTCACTTCTGTGCCCTGTAAGTTATGGAGCAGGTCCTCCTGGAAACTATGCTAATGCACATGGAAAATAAGGAGGTGTTTGGTGCCTCACTAAGGGCAAATCATGCCTGACAGAGTTGGTGGCCTCCTACAATAGGGTTACAGCATTGGTAGATAAGGGGATGTCATCTAACTGGACTTGTGCAAAGCATTTGATACTTTCCTGTACATCCTTGACTCTAAAATGGAGAGACCTGGATTTTGACAGGTGGGCCACTCAGTGGATAAGGAATTGACTGAATGGTCCCACTGAAAGAGTTGTGGTCAATGGCTCAGTGTCCATGTGGAGAGGAGCGAGGAATGGTGCCCCTCAGGGGTCTCTATCAGGACTTGTACTATTTGACATCTTTGTCAGGGACATGGACAGGGGGATCAGGTGCACCATCAGCAAGCTGACTGATGACACCAAGCTTTGTGGGGTCGTTGACAAGCTGGAGGGGCCCCAGCATAACAAATACATGAACCTATTGGAGGAGGGCCAGAGGAGGGCACAGAGATGACCAGAGGGCTGCAGCACCTGTCCCATGTGGAAAAAATGAGAGAGTTGGGATTGTTCAGCCTGAAGACGAGGTGGCTTTGGGGAGACCTTGCAGCACCTTTCAGTACCTAAAGGGGCCTACAAGAGAACGGGAAAGGGACTTTTACAAGGGTGTCTAGTGATAGGACAAGTAGGGATGGCTTCAAAGAGAAAGATGGCAGGTTTAGATTAGATATCAGGAAGACATTTTTTACTGTCAGAGTGGTGAGGCGCTGGCACAGGTTGCCCAGGGAAGTTGTGGATGCCCCATCTCTGGCAGTGTTCAAGGCCAGGTTGGATGAGGCTTTGACCACCTTGGTCTGGTGGAAGGTGTCCGCTGTGGCAGGAGGCTTGGAACTAGGTGATCTTTAAGGTCCCTTTCAAGCCAAATTAGTCTATGATTCTTACTGGCTTAGGCAGTCCAATGAACTGGGCAAAGAAAAACAGAAAAGGACGTTTTTCTATATTCCTACTGCTGTTTTTTACAGATGGCCACAAATTTATGATTGTGTTGTACTCATTATCTTGCAATAAGAGTATCTTATCTGCACTTCCCTGTGTTTTATTTAAAGAAAAAAAGATCAGATTGTATCTCACTTTCAAATCATCAAAGCAACCGTAAATGAAAAAAAGCAATGAAGAGGTTTAAACAATGAATTAAAGAGAATACATTAGAATACATAACTTTATCACTGCTTCTGTTAGAAAACTCAGTATTTGCACTCTAGCCTGAGATTTTAAAAAATACTGTGACTGTAAATACTTTGCTGCTGATACTAAAACCCATGGTTAATTCAAAGATGAGGTCAGTTTCCAGTATTATGAGTCTTACTTTTCAGTGATAGACCTTCAAAGTTCTTCCAAAAGTTATGCAGTTTTGTTCCTTGACTACCTGCCTCCACAAAACTTATGCAAGGAGGATGGTTTCAGAGGGCAAATTTTACAGACTACCACTTATGAAATTCTTCTAGTAATAGTGGTTTTCCAATAATGTGTTAATATTGAGTATTGTTCTTCTAAAGAAGGGGCAACTAGACATACTTGTGACTTTCTAAATACTTTTTCTGCATAAGTGTCTTTACCCATATCATGGGTAAAAGCACATAAAAGTCTAAATAAGATACATAGCCCCTTCACTAAACAACATGGAAACATATGTTTCCCAAGCACATCCTTAGTCTAAAATGTAGCAGCCACTTCCTATTTCCCCCTTGCAGACCACAAGCTAAAGACAGATTTCACTCTTTGCTCACAGAATTTGAGACTTCCTTACAGGGCATGTACTAGAGTATGTTTGGGGTAAAGCATGTGATATGATCGTTTGCCTCAGACACTGTCAGTGGGTAGACACCATGAGCAGATTACAGCAAACAGCTCCCCATATGACCAGCTTTGTTGCAGGACCAGCTGGTGTGGATGTGTGTCTGGACTGCAGAGACCTGGATCAGCTGCTACTGCTGGTTTACTTGGGTTACGACTTGAATGACACCTCTCCAGAACACTTGTTCTGATGGGTGTGGGAAGTCTCAGGTGCTGCATGAAGGCTACACTTTATTTAAGAGCAACATGTTTGCAAGCCTTATGACAACTGAGCATAGATCATTATTAGGCATAACGTAAGTACAGCAGATAGACTGTCAAGAGCAGCTCTAGAAAGAAGGCCCTGAGGTCCCTTTGAAATATGGTCTTTGTTGCTCCACAGTATCATGGACTCAACTGTCACATTCATGCTCCAGAAAATTAAAGCCTTTCTTCCTCTACTCAGCAGTCCTACAGAAGGAGAACAGCCCATGAAATGCTCAAGTTCTTCCTCTTGCTTGCTCCAACAATCAATGAAAATCTCATTGACAGTATAGATCACATTTGCTTGCAAAAATTGATAAGCCAAAATATATTATTTTACTAAAAGCTATGAAAATTATCACATGAAAGAAATACAATACCTGTTTGTTGTTTTCATTGGTACAATGCAGCCTTTTGAGGGACACAAAGTGTCTTATTTTCCTAGCAACAGAAATAATCACTTGTTACCATATCAAATGGCAAAGAGAGAAGTGAAGTGATACACTGATATTTTCTATAGCAGAGATCTCCATGCCCGCAGGAAACCAGATACCAAACCCAACACCAGCAAGACGACTGGGTGACCTGCACTCCTTCAGCATTACAGTGAGGTGTTTGTCCCAGGACACCTGGTCCTTTTGCTCCTACAGGAATTCTCCTGCACATCAGGGAGCTGAATTTGGTAATGTGCCCATTCTACACAGCAAAGGTGGGAGCATGTACAAGCACACACACAAACAAGGGGATTGCCCAGCTGCTAAATACATGGAGGTTCCTGCCAAACTTACAGGCTGAGAAAGCAGAAAGAAGGCCCTAAAAACCAGAAAGCAGATACGTTCTGGACAAGTTAGTTACCCTCCTTGACCTATCACAGGTGTTATCTTCACGTGCTGCTGGATACTGTCTCCTGATTTTCGTCTTGCGTAGTAAACTCCTTGCCATTCCTAAGGAAACACACACAACAGAGACAGCATCTAAGAATATATAGCTTGCAGTCAAATCTTCATTTATTATTGCATAGTCCTTACATAGTAAATTATTACATTTTATTTCATGGTTGTCTTTTCTAAAATAGTATAAAATTTATTAATAGAGAATAGTACCTTTAACAGTCATTTGCTAACATAAGGACAGTGTAACTAGGTTTCTCTTATGAGAGAGCATACAACTTTTATAAAGAACTTCATGAATCATCTACTTAAAAGGGGTTACAAACATTCTTGCTAGGTACCACCATAAGCAGCAGTGGTTGCAACACATCCAGAGGGTACCTGTCTTGGGACCACCAGAAATAAATTGTGCTGAGCACTATTCAGCTTTGAAGTTGTCAGTTGTCACAATATGTATGCTAAATTTCAAAAGTCCTTGACCTAAAGATTCACCAATGATAATACGGGGATGATGGAAGACTTCCTGAGGTGCAGATTGGTAGAAAACTTCTGTTTCTTCAGGCTGACTTCCAGCACGAAAAGCTCAGCAGCCTTTGCAAAGCAGGATGTTAAACGCTGCAGAGCTGCTTCTGTGTGGGCAACAAGGGCTGCGTCATCAGCAAAAAGCGGCTCACGGACAAGATGGTTTAAGGTCTTGGTGTGGGCCTTCAGTCGCCTTAGGTTGAACAGGCTTCCATCAGTACGATATCAAATGTAGATACCGTCCTGATCATCGAGGTCTGCCGTGGCCCTTTGGAGCATCATGCTGAAGATCGTGAATAAAGTTGGTGCAAGAACGCAACCTTGTTTCACACCATTGGTTATTAGAAAGGGCTCATAAAGTGCAGCACCATCTGACTTGGCCACGCTGATCCTCATGAAGCAAAATGATCATTTTGAGGAAGCTGGGGGGACATCCTAATCGTTCCAAAATCTGCCACAGACCTTTTCTGCTCACAGTATCAAAAACTTTGGTGAAATCAACAAAAGTTACATAGAGACCTTTATTCTGTTCCCTACGCTTCTATTGCAGTTGTCTGAGAACAAATACCATGTCTGTGGTGCTCCTATTGGCTCTGAAACCTCATCGTCTTTCAGGTAGAAGGTCTTCTGCGATAGCGGGATTTTAGTCTGTTCAAAAGTATTCTTGCAAGGATTTTACCAGCAATGGAGAGCAAAGTAATACCTCAGTAATTTGAATAGTCCTGATTTATCTCCTTTCTTCTT
>VXAY01007526.1:126069-145832 GCA_013399855.1 Oxyruncus cristatus | reverse complement strand
GACAGTTGGCATAAAGCCAACACGCCATCACATTTAAGAATTATGAAATTTAGGAAATTTCTTTTTACCACATTCAGACTTTGAAATACCATAATGATTAAGTTACTTAAATGCCATTGAGTAATTTTCATCTCCTTTCAACATGTTGATGAGTTTTATAATATTCTATGAAACCACTTCAATACAGATAATGTTGGAATGGTTGCCAATAAGAGAAAGCAACTGGCGTACTTACTTTGACCTGACAATTTCTTTTGTATATACATCTTCGATGACCTATGGGAAAGAATGTTTAAGAGAATTTTATATACTGGATAAAGTGATGAAAAATGCATTAAGACATCTTACTCTGAATTAGATACTCTCTGCTTACAGCTATTAAAATACTTTTAATAAGCTCTTCCAACAAGAATGAAAGAATCTGCACTATCAGTTGCAAAAGGCACACTTTGACATCACATGACACAGAGATGCAGTTCAGCTGCTTATGTACATCCTAGTTCTAACAATCACAGACAAATTTTATCACAAGTACTACAAAGAGACTGAGCAAACTGAGGCTGAAAAGGGAGATTTAGGCAAAGATCCACAAGGAGAAGAAACCTAATATTAGGTACTCTGCACTAGACAAAACCAAACACATTGTGCCAAATTTTAAACACTCAAAGTGCACATATCCACAGAACAAAGCTGTCTGATCGAAGCTTTGCAAAGAGCTTTTATAAAGTACGCAGTTCAGCAATACCTGCGTCTTTCATCCTTCTTTGATTTTTAGAAGTAGTACCTACTCAAGCATCTTTTAACCTCAAAGGAGATGCTCAAAAATCTTTTGCCCCTATAAGTTCTTGGCCAAAATAAACCGAACAAATAGCATGTAAAAGAACTGCACTGCTATAGCACACCTTTCTAACAGTGCCTACATTTATAAACTGCAAATACATAAAAAATTAGTGTCTTAAGCAACTGTTGACCTTCCAAGCAGTCTCCTATACTTTTATATAAAATAAAGACCATTGGACATTGGCACATCAGAAAAGGGTTGATCCTCCTTCTTTTACACCCCAACAAAGTTCCAGTAAAAGTAATTACCTTTAAATCAAAAGACAATGTTTTCTTCACATGTGGAGCCCAGTATTTATTTGCCAACTGCATGAGAAAAAAAAAGGTTAAATATATTTTCAGTTGTAATGAAACACTCTACAACAATGTCTCTACAACACATTCTATCCCAAAACTTTATTTCACTAATATCTTGCTTAATTTCAGCTTATAGTAACCACAGATAACAAAATTATGTTTTCTAACAGCAATGTTTTTCAACAATTTAAGATTTTATGCCTAAACCTTTTCCAAGAGAGGTGCAACTCTCTGGAAAAATTTCAGATGCACAGACTGCTATGTAATAAACAATTCTTACTCTTAAGTTACTTCTAACAAATCCCTCAAGAATACAACATGATTTTTCAGAGACTGCAAATCCCAGGTTTCGAGTGATTATGCTTCCATTGAGGAACCTGACAAGTAACTAGAGACTATATATAAAAGTCTATAACGCTATTTGCTGCAGCTATTACTTCAATAGACTCCTAAGCTATGGTAACAAGAGCTTCCTATCCAACTTTATTCAACCTCCTTTATGCTCTGGAACAGGAAGGAAAGCAAATTTCCAGGGGGAAGGAAAATAATAATAAAAAAAAAAGATTTGCGGAAAACCACTTAAAACGTCCAGCAACAAGAAATTCTCAGCAACTTTTCACGTGTTAAAACAGGCCTTATAGTAGTGCATGATGCATTTTGTAGTGCTGCTTTGTAAGTCTCCCTTGTCTGGAAGCGCTGCGGGGAAACATCCTCCCGTACATAACACGGTCACATCTCTCATCACTTACGACAAAACCCTTTCCCCAGCACCCACGGCCTACGAAGGCTATTTAAACACCGCAGTGCCGTCGCGGCCGGAACGGCCCTTCCAGCGCCCGGCCCCCGCCCGGGAGGGGCGGCCCGGCGGCCCTACCTGTGTCACGTACTCCGCGTTGATCTGCGACACCGTGGGCGCCACGATCTTCTTCGGCGGGGCCGAGGACGCCGCCGTCGCCGCCATGGGGACGCCGCTGGACCCGCCTGCCGCAAGCCTCCGACCCCGGCTCTCCCAGCCCGGGCCAGGCCGAGGGAGGGACCTCCGGCCGAGGGAGGGATCTCCTGCCGGGAGCAGCGGAGCCGGGAGCGCTTCCGGGGCCACGAGCGCTGGAGCGGCCGTGGGGCGGGCGGGCGGCGGCGGCGCCACCTGCTGCTCCTTCCCCGACACTGCTACCCTTCCCTGATTGCCGCCCGCGGGAGTCCGGGAGCTTGTAAATGCAGAAAGACTGTGGGAAAAGACAGAATCACAGAATCAGCCAGGTTGGAAAAGCCTTCTAAGGTCGTCGAGTCCAAACTGTGACCTAATCCCACCTTGTCAATCAGACCATGGCACTAAGTGCCACATCCAGTCTCTTCTTAAATACCTCCAGGAAAGGTGACTCCACCACCTCCCTTGGCAGCCCATTCCAGTGCCTGATCACTCTACAAAGAACTGCTTCCTAATGTCTAAAACCTCCCCTGGCGCAGAAAAGACTGTGCCCTCTTGCTTGTTGCCTGGGAGAAGAGACAGATACCCACCCGGCTACAGCCTTTCAGGTAGTTGTAAAGAGTGATGAGGTCTCCCCTGAGCCCTCTTCTCTCCAGGCTAAACAGCTCCAGCTCCCTTACCCTCTCCTCACAGGGTGTGTGCCCTCTTCATCAGCCTTGCTGCCCTTCTTTGGGCACTCTCCAGCACCTCAATATCCTGCCTGAACTGAGGGGCCCAGAACTGGACACAGCACTCCAGGTGTGGCCTCACCAGCGCTGAGTACAGGGGCAGAATCACTGCCCTGTTCCTGCTGGCCACACTGTTCCTGATCCAGGCCAGGATGCCATTGGCCTTTGGCCTTCTTGGCCACCTGGGCACACTGCTGGCTTCAGCCTGCTGTCAATCAGTACCCCCAGGTCCCTTTCTGTCTGGCTGCTCTCCAGCCACTCTGTCTCCAGCCTGTAGTGCTGCAAAGGGTTGTTGTGGCCAAGTGCAGGACCCACCACCTGGTCTTGTTGAACCTCATCCTGTTAAGAGGGAGACAGTCAACACATCAGATTGCTGCCACACTCATCCTTCCAACACTCAGTAAATTCACTTAAGGGGGCTCCTTCTGTTCTATGTATGACTTAGAGCACAGGTTTCTGTCCATCCTAACGTGGGAAAAACACACTCTCTAACATCAAACAATTGCCACCGAGACCTGAGCATAGCTGTGCACCCTGTCCGATCCATGTGCCCGTAATTCTATGGAGGAAAGGCAAATGTACAAGGGAAAAATTGCATGGTCACAGAAGTCAGAACTTTGGTAACACTTTAGAATGGCTTGCAGTAACTCATTCTATTTGGTAAACAGATTAATTAAGGAGGAAATTAACGGACTCCCGAGGGAGGTAATGGTGCTTTGTTTCTGGGCTCATTATCCAGCACCTCCCACTTGAGTACTTTAAACTTCCAGGCAGATCCTATTGATGTCTGTTTGAATATGACCTCCTTTGTTTTGCCATCAAGGTGATCTCCATTTCTTCAAGCAGAAGTTAAACTAAATATTCTTTTTGAAGCTGAATTAGAATATACAATGGAATGGGAAAAGTAACGACAATACATTGAATAAGATCAGACAGTTGCTGCATTCAAATAAACAGGCCTACCACATGCCTTTACTTTAGAAGACCCTGAAAATTTACGTTTTCTGCATGAAAACTAGTAAAAGCAAAAAGTTACAAAAGTACCAGTAAAAAATTCTGCAAATAACAAGAATTGAACATGGTCTTGTCTAGTCACTGAAACCTTCAGAGATCTGTATTTGATGAAAAATACGTAAATGCAAAGCACTTAAAATACATTTGAACCAATGCACCCCATCTGACACTTAAATTTTGATATTACAAAAAACCAGTGCATTAAGATGCTTCATCTTAAATTAAACAGCTTAGAGGTTGTAGCTTGTGACTGACTTAGGCTAATCAAAATCTATGCAAATACAATGACACCTTTTAATGTCTGCCCTTTCTCCACCACCTAGTATAACTGCATCCATGGACAAGTGTAGAAAATACAAGTAAAATTCACCTGAGCTGGCTGGTTGAGCCGTATTAGCATGTTGCTGCATCTTAGCTGATAACTCTGCCTACAATGTCCTCCCCAAGTTGCCTTCCACCCTTAAGTTGCTGTATATTTGCCTGCCTCAGAAATCAACATACATAGCTTATATTTGCATGTATCAGAACAGTTTGTCAGTTCGGCAAACAAAAGAAAAGAGACTACTCTTTGCTATCCATAAGTAAACTAGAAGGATAAATGACAGGAAAGGAAGGAACTACCGAAGGACAAAGAAATGTCCTATAGATATGGGCTGAAAATAGGAAAGCTTCTCAAACTGGCTTTCAGGTAGGAGCCTTGTGTTTAAGATGGACAATCAGGAGAGGCAAATGCATTTTGGACTTGGTAAACCATTTTCTGGAACAGCCTTGCAAGGCTAACCTAAACCTTCTGGCTTCTGCTTATGATAGATCATGAGGCATGTGTCAAAACCTGCAAATTTCCATATTTTATCAAAGCTATCAAAGCTCAAGAAGGAATCCATGTTTACCTATCTTTTGGCACTTGGGTGTCTCCATGAGGAGATCAGTTTTCTTAAACTTCGCTACAGTCAATCCAGTCAAGTGGCAACAGAGGTCGTTCCAGAGCACAGTTTAGAACTAAAGTGCTCTCATTTGCTGAAGGAGCTTCTGTTATCAGAACTAATATCAGATGCCTAATGTTAGGCAATATGATTGCATCCCTAAGTGACAATAAAGTGATAAAGATCCCCTCCCTATGAATAATGCATTAAATTTTTCTCTGTAAGGTATGTTGTTTAGTTAGAGAGTGCTGGGACAGCAGAACTACAAATGAATAGCAAAAGTATAAATTAGTGGTTTGGAAAAATACATCGCTTTCAAGCTGCAAGAGCAGGGCAGCCTTTAAAAGAGTTGTGGTTAGAGCAGGTATAAGGACACCTAGTGTTGTACCTATGTCCCCATCTGTGACTCTGACCCCATCTCACAACTGTCTATTAAGACTGGTCTCTTGAATGCCTATGCTCAGTTTTCCCCAGAGTGGAGAACATCTGACACTTTCCACCCTAAACTCCTTTGTAGCTGAGGAAAAATAATACCCTGTACCCTGTCATCCCCACAGCCTTCTGTGAAGTTCTCCATCTTTCTGTACTCATTGACTTAACATGTCAAGAAAATAAAATATTCCTTTCAAAAATCTGTTAATTCATTCATGAAGGCATGTATTATTTAGAAGTCACACATTTGAGTAGATACAGTTTTCAAGACTATATTCATTTGTAGGCTGCATACATAGTCCTGGTCAATTTATATTCTATGCTGCTTTCTTGCTTAATTAGCTCTCCTTGTTTTGGATGCTTGCCCTTCTGTATTATTGTAGCTAGGAAAAATACGCTTTTCTCCCTCTCTGCAAACTGTGTAAGCCAAGGTCATCAGTAAGCTGGCCAGTGCTTTTATCTCAATGATACTCTCCTGAACACAGTTTCAGTAGGTCAGGAAGTACCTAGTGATAATCAGCAAGAGTTGATTCTATGTTCTATGAGGTAGACAATAATCTTGTCTACCTTTCAGATTATTTTTGGTTCTACCTAGAGTCACAGAAATTATTAATTTCTAGCAATGAAAACTCCAAACAATTAATCAATAAAGATTTCCAATATTAACTGATTTTGTTATTGTTTTAGGGTTGTCAGTGAGACATGACCAGTGAAACTAGATTCAGCAGGGCCATACTTCTAATATAAATACCATTTCACTTTTTACTTTTCTCTTTCACACAGAGGTTTACCCTTCAGCTTCTTAGACATAAATAAACCCTGCACTGAGATGCAGATTCAGTACAGATACGATCTTGCACCGATGTAAACTCTGGTGTAAAAGTTTTATTGCAAAGCAGGGGACAAATAGCAGCACTACAGTCAGGGTGCCAAATGGTATTACCTTACCTATTCCAGTCATCAGATTCCTTGAAAATTATGAACCAGAATCTTGTCTAATGGACAACTGATTTGTTCTTCCCCAAGCAAGCATTGTGTTAGGCACAGATGATTCCCCATGTGCCTCAGCCCGGTCACTGCAGCAGTGACTACTCCTGGCTCTTTGATCTGGAGCAATAGGGTGGCTATCACAACTCTACTGCCACCTGTCCGGGTGGCCACAGGAGCAGAAGTGACAGAGGTTCCCCTGACATAAGGAGGAATCAAAGATATTGAAACCTCCTTTCCAGGGTGGAGACTGTTCCATTATAGCTGAGGGCGTGCTAACACCACTCTGATGAACAGAAAAGCAGCTCACTGGCAGCATTGTTGTACTGCTCCACGCTTTCCCATCCAGGGGTTGTTTTCCTGCTAGTTCATCTGTACAATTTCAAGCTAGGCCTAAAGTTCCCATGCATGATCAAGGCTGTTGAGGCATTCTGTGAAGCAAGACTCTAAAGCGTAGGAGAACGTATCACTTTAAAATGAGCTTTTATCTTAGCTTGTTGACTTTTACACATAAAAGAGGAATCCCTCTGAAAAGCTCTGAAACAGAAATCTCCACACATGAGAATTACAGGTGTCATCATATATATATATATACAAACTCGGGCATACAGCTTTTCTTCTAACCAAAGAAGGAAAGTGACTATGAATATGCAATATTTTGAAACGTTCCTTGCAAAGTTATATAAGTTTTTGAAAGGGATGAGGCGATGAATGGCATAGAAATAGAATGATATGTACATCAAGCAAAAAAGATGTGAAACCTCCTGGGTCTCTTACCTGTTGATATTGTAGAAGAAATATATTGATTTAAACCTGCTTTCAGGTAAATAAAATTTGGAACAGCTTCTCAAAAAAGATCAGAAGAATCCTTCAACATGTAAAAGCTTAGGCAAAATGACAGGGGGTTATTCCTTTGGTTATAGCTTATCCCTCATATTGGTTAATATTCATATAAACTAAATGTTTAGCTTTAATTCAATCATGTAACATTGCTATAACTATTTTATTTATGTGCATTCTTCTAGTCCAAGGCTTTTGTCACCATGTTCATCTCACTAAATATGTGTACTTCCACTCAGTAAATATGGGTACTTTCAAAAATGATGCCTCAGTTTAGCAACAGATGCTTCTTAAAATATTTAGAATTTTAAAGTGTAAAGAAGCCATCAGTAGCATTCTGATTTGTGTATAAATATTTATTTAGCACACATTCTGGCCAACGTACTGCCCTTGATTTTTGTGCAAAACTTACAGTAACTTCAATGGATATTCTGAGCTCATGACTAGAGAAAAATATGGTTAATTCAGCAACCCAGCTGCTTTGATATCTCAGAATAGCAGCAGTGCGTCTAGTGAAGGAAATGGTGAAATAGGAGACTTCGTGTCATTCTTAGCTTTCTGTTGCTGGGCTCACATTTGGGTAACAGCTCAAGTCAGAGTAGACTCTGGGCTATTCTAATTCTTTTCAGAGAATTTTAGCTATGTTTCTACCAACTGAGGCAGAACCACAATTAGAAGTTAAGAGACCAATGGCCAGAAAAGCTCTAGAAATATTTGCTAGAAATCCTATGAGAGGCTTTTATGTGATAAAGTTTCTTTGTGGAAAAAATTAATATGAAATAAATCTGTTTGATGGAGGAAAATGGGGCCTACATCACTGATATGAGATTCTAAGGCAAATAATTTCCTTTCTGCTAATGCTGGCATGAGAAGTGTTATAGAAATTTGGGTCTATTTGCAGCATCATTGTAAAAGTAGATCCTTGATCACATTATCTTTTCTCACGTAAATTAAAAAACAGATTGCACACAAAACTGAAGCGTATCTAATATGCAGCCTAAAACTTAATTGGAGACAGAGAAATTCTAAGATCCTGAGAGCTAGCTTTCATCCTTGCCTTTCTCCATATTTTCTGGGTTTTTGGTAGACATTTCCATTGTCAAGATTTTAAGAGAGGATAAAATGGCAATAAAACACAATACCTACTGAAAACAGCAAAATCACACCAGTGTAATACTGAAAAATAATTTAATGACTTTTAATAACTCCTTTTACTGAAAAAACCCTTCCACTATGATATAAGCTACAATAATACACAAGAAATCATTTTAGCTTATTGGCAAACGGACATTTTTCCTTCACTAATTGCACTAGCATCAGACATGCTATTCAACACCTGGGGGAATTCTTACAAAGGTAGTCTCACTACCCAAGTACCTGCTATTATTAAGAACCAGAGTATAAATATGAGATAAAGTGCACTACGGCAAATAAGGTTGCCAAGATACTAATCTGCAGTTGCTCTCAGTGTCATGAAAAAATCCTAGCATGTTTTGATCTTAAAAATTATCCTCAAATTGACTGGTGCACTTGAGGTGTTGAGGTGGCTTAGCAGATTTCTACTCGATTTAGTAGGCCTATATTGTCACTAACAGGAATCTCTCTGCTCTGCTGTTTTTTCAGGATCATCTGAGAATCAAAATAAAGTGGAAACTGAGGAAATCATCTGATTTTTGGTAGCTCAGCCAGCTCCTTTTGCAAACACATACTTAAGGATTAAAATTTATACTCTAAAAAAATGCACAAATAAAATAATGCAAATTTGCATGCCAGGAAGATAGTGTTTTCCTTTATGTCAATGGAATATGAGTGCAGTGCATTAGCAGTACAAGTGGGAGGTGCCATGCTTAGGAACAGTTTTTTACTTTTTTGTATAGCAGTGGCCACGTAATTCTCTGTTTCCCCTCCTTCACTTTGTCAGCAAGGGACATTCAAGTGCCATGGGCAAAGCTGGACAGTCACCACATCCATATGCTCTTACTACCCTACACACCCAGATGACTTTCAGTGGAGAATGACAGGCCACAGTTTACATCATCACCAGTCAGCTTCTCACATCTTCATGCACTCACATCCTCAGGCACTATTTTGCATGCCAGGGCAGCACACGTGCAACAACCACCTCCATGACTCTTGGACTAGAAGTCACACAGGGGGTTTCACAGATCCATACAGTTCAGCGCCAGGGACACTGGAAGGATTCCAGTGAAGAGGAAAAATTTCAGCAACATATCCAAATCATGCCAGATGTATAACAGAATCAAGCCACACATTAGGATATCCTGGAAGCGGACAGGAACTGGAATGGCAGAGAACAGAAATAAAACAGCATTCAGAGACCTGTGATAACTCAGGACAGATACAATGACACTTTTATGTTAGAACAATAGTTTCTGAACAAGGAGACGATCACATGTGATTTTGTTGGCATAAGACTGATTTCTCCTTCACTTGCACAGACTTTGAATATTCACTTTTTTAACAGATGCTAAAAAAAATGCTGTTTAAAAGCTGCTTGACAGAACTAGTCATTACCTGAAAAAGTACAAAAGTACAGCTAATTTGCTTAACCTGGATAAAGTACATTATATGAGAGCATAGTCACTTTTGTAATTTCAATTGTCCTTATGATAACTGCCTCTCAGACATCTCATCCACAGCCATCAGACCATAAAACTAGGCTATTAAGTTAAAACTTGCACTTTAAAAATCCACAAAACCTTGTGCTAGAAATATGAACCGTGACCCCTTTAGTTATTTAGGAGATCTAGGCATTTTCAACATTATTACAAGGGGCCATTAGACAGACCAAATCCATAGCCTTTATTGATTTAAGAGTTATTCAACTATACTTAGATAAGTGTTACTCAAATGAGCTACTATTGCAAGATTATGACTTTCAGAGTTTTACATTTATACTATAAGGCAGACAGGAAAACTAAACATTAGATCCAGCATCTCAGTTTGAAGGCTAAGGTCTCATTAACTTCAATTACATTTCTTTTGTGTCTGTCTTCAATTTGCCTCACTAACTTTTGGCTCTGGTGTAATAATTAGAGCAGATTACAGCCAAGTGAGGAACCCAGCACTCAATGAGAAGCAGCTACAAAAGTGATTAAACTGTTTTTTTGGTGGTTTATCATTGTTTTCTTTTTTGAATTTTTTCTGTAGACATATATAGGAACACATATATGTAAATTTTGACTTTCTGCCAACATTGTGTGGGTACAATTGCCACTCTATTGGTCAAATCTGGGACAAAGTTTGGCAAAGTGAAGACCCTCAACTGGAGGGTCTCCCTTATTCCTTTTATCTTTCCTCTTTCCCATCCTTACCCTTTTCCCATCCTCAACCTCCACATAAATAATTTTAGGTTGATTTTACTTTTAGATTGATTTATTTTAGATTTTAGTCTGATTTTTCTCCATGTGCTTTAACCATCTAGTAAGCAGCAGAGTGAACCTTGCCAACCAACTTTGTAGTGCCTTCCCTTTTACATTAAACCTGCTTTCAAAGATACCTTTGCTGGTGATCCTTTGAGCAACCTAAAACACTGATTTGTGACACACTGCAATGACAACACAGGATAAACATTTTAAAGACATCCATAGCCGCATTTCCTAGGTAGAAAATGGATGATGTGATCAGTTAATACAGTGTTTCCAGTGAATTTTACTGTTAACTACAAAGGACATGGGATTTCAACTTCAGAGCTTTTTCTCCTGACTCTCAGAAACGATTTTACCCCTTTCTAGTTCCTGCAATTAACCCCTTAAAATCATGAATTTATACTGACATGAAACTTTTTATAAAGGGATAGAGAGCCAGATAAACAAAGTGGCTCTTACTGCCCTTCTGAAATCCAAGCCCAAAGATTTCATTGCTTTGCAAATTAATCAGACAGTAACACTTTGCACATGTCTACTCATCCCTCAAAAGTATCCTTCTGTATTACCTCCCCTTCATTTAAATTGATATTTTTAAAAGAGAAAAATGTTCTCTAAACATTACACTCAAACATAGCATTTTTAAATGACTGTAACTCCTTAAGATCTCATTGTCTTTAAACATATTTATATTTTATAACAAAAAATATCTGAAATAAAAGCTATTGTTCTAACAGACAAAGTTATTTTGATATGCAGTCTTTTCTGCATAATGAATGTCAGGTAGTTTCAAAACTCTGGTTTGCACATAAAGCATACAATAAAAGTACAATATAAATAAAATAGTTTATTACAAGTATTTTAAAAGAGCTCTACAATATGCTTTCAAAACATTTTTTACAGTATTCTTTCAATATGAAACAATTCACACAGGGAGAAAAAAACTCTCAATATATAACTATAGTAATTATTAATGAACTGAATTTGCCTGTCATACGAAAATCATAGTAACTACAGACTGTTTCTGAGTATTTTTCCTGGTTTTATTCTCTCTGAAAATGGAATAACATATATGAAAATAAAAACACCCTTTATCTTTCACGTCAGATTCACCGAATACTACAAAGCTCATGCCACTTCAAAAATAAAAAAAAATCAACTCCCCTTTGACTTAAATAAATATGGATCTATTTAAATAGAGAATGCCATGTATCTTACAGATATTAATTTAGAAATAGGATAAAAAATTTCAGGCTCCAACTATTGAAAAGTTGCGTAACAAAGAAGGTATCCTAAAAGGTAGTTTTTTTCAGAGGAAAATAAAAAAGAAACAAACTTCATTCTTGTTCTTAATGTACAAAGCTCCACTCCACTTACACTTCTTGCCAGCCTCTTCGGCACAATGGACAAAGCCATTTACTTACCAGAAGGTATAGCTATAGATTCTATTAATACAAAATGCGAATGACTTAATTTCAGCTAAAAGTAATTTTCAGTCTCTTATATTTAATATAATGAGAACATGACTTTCCTGGAAAAACTGTTTGTCTGAGTTATTATCACATCTTAGATAACATTTCTTTTACTGGTTCAATATGTATGCTACAAGGAAAGGAGACTAGAACAGAGAGTAAGCACGTTTGTAAAGTTAATGATAATTTCTTGTCCACTTCAGTAATAGTTTAGTAATACATGAACTGGCCAAAAGAGCTAGAGAAGGCAAGGGATATACAAGGAAGTGGAATTAATCAAGTGATGAAATGGATTAATTTATTATAAATCCTAACATTATAGCATTGTCTCCTTATATTTTATATAAAAAGGAAAATAATCTAATTCCTCATCTCCAAGATGAGGAACAGATCTCCAAGAATTTTTTTCTATTCTATAGAAAACAGAATGCTCTATAATGCCACATCAACATTTTTTCATTTAACCTGATGTTTTTCTCATTTTCTCATTTCTCCCCTTTATCTACTTTGTTTTCTGTATCTTCTTTTCTAAAAACAACCATTTTTTAAAAATATGAAATAAATACAGCAAGTGTCCTTTGCTTGCAAGATACAGAGAGCCAGAAGAAAGTAAAAGGACTATTTTTTCTATACCATGGCAATTACCTTGTCTTTACTCTTCTGATAGTTGTTATTGAACGTAAAATACTACACAGAAAAAGGTAAAACTTTTATAATACCTGATTCATGGAGCACTGCAGATTGCTGCAGCACTATTAATACAGTAAGACCGTGTATTTATAAATTAATTTAGCCAAAGGAATGCAAAGTGGCTTTTTTGTTGCATTTTTTAAAACATCTCAACATTCATATCTCACAAATTATAACAAGTAGACAGATCTGAAGACAGTATATTAACTCTTCACCAGCTCATCTCTGTAACAGAAAAATATAATACCCTTCAGTTGTTTGGTCTAATGTAAGTCTTTTAATAATTATGCAACCAAAAGTTTAAATCTATAATTTCATAGGACATTATCCAGTTTTGATAAAAACAATATATTAGCTCAGTGGAGCTAAGCTTTAAGCTCTTTAAGGTGTGTAAGGTGGTGTCTTTTCAAATGTGGGGTCTGTCTGAATTTTTTTCCACAAACTAAACATTCAAAAGGTTTCTGTCCAGCATGCATTAGGTAATGTCTTTCAAGCTTAGAAGGAGATTTAAAAGGTTTAAAGCAGATACTGCACGGATAAAATTTGTTAACAACTTCACTTTTTTCAGTACCTTCAGAAAAATCATACCAATAACTGTAACAGCTTTGCTTTGTTTCCAACAATTTACTACACAAATACAGCTGTGGGTTTCTACTGCTGGTGTCAAGCGCAAAATCCCCTGAGTTGATTTCAACTTTGATTTCAGCTGTTTGGTTTGACTGAATCAGCTCAAATTCTTGAAAGCCAGATGGCTGTGAAGGTGCTTGAGAAAAACCCACAGGCTGAGAAGACTTAAATTCAATGTGATCTCCCTGATGATTGGAAAGTTTGTTCAGGCTTTCAAATTCTACCTGGCAAATGCGGCTTTTACAGGGTCTCTTTTCAGTATGGGTGAGCTGATGTCTTTTTAAGTGAGCTGATTGCCTAAATGTCTTTCCACAAACACTACAGCCAAAGGGCTTCTGTCCTGTATGTATAAGATAATGTCTTTGAAGTTTGGATGAAGATGGAAAAATTTTTTCACATCTGTCACATTTACACACTTTGTGTCTGTCATGTATATTTTTAGGAGAAGCTGAAAAAGCACAGTGACGTCCTTCTGGATTATCAAAGAAGTTACCATTTGATGAACCATAAAAAGCATCATCTTTATTATCCAGTGAATCATCAACGTTTAACATGCTTTCACCAGTAAGCACACCTTTTAAATTAACGCCCAAGTTGTGAGGTTGCAGGTACTCTTGCCAAGGTAGTGGCACAGTCAACGTTCTTTTCATCTGATTACTAAGTGCCTTGTGCATGTCAAGCTTGCTGTGGCAATCCTTGGAAGGTTTAGTGGAGGCATGCTGATCAGAATGCTGATCTCTAGCTGCAACCAGGTCAGGATTTCTAACATGACCCGATCTTGGTTTTTTTCTGTCAGTCAGAGAAAAATCTGCTGCCTTCGCTCCAGCACGCTTCAGTTTCATCAGGATCTTATTTTTCATGTTGACTGTGTGTCTGCAAGCTGTTGTACCATTATTTGAACTTCTGCTGTCTCTCGGATAACAGTTGTGCCCATTTAGAACATGTTCTGTTTCAAAACACTGCTCACATGCTGGGCATTCAAAGGGTACAATATAGATCGAGTGAACATCATGTAGGTCGTTCTCCTGTGAGTCACGTGTGTCAGCATTCTCAAAACTATCTCTCTTTCCTTCCAACAGGTTGTGTGGTCTGGGATATTTAAGAGCCTTTGCTTTGCATACAGTACTGGGGAAAGTCTTATTTCTGGCATGGAGCTGTTTATGCTTCACAAGTTTGCTCTGTATTTTAAATCCCTTCTGGCAAAAACAGCACTGAAAAGGCCTTTCTTCTGTGTGTGTGAGCTGATGAATTTTCAAGTGTGTTGACTGTCTGAAAGATTTGCCACATGAAGAACACTTAAAAGGTTTCTGTCCAGTGTGAATAAGGAAGTGTCTTTCTAGCTTGGATCTTGATGGAAATGTCTTGTTACATGATTCACAAGTGTGAGTTTTCTTTCTCCTTCTGGCACCACATAGATGATCTGACTTCAGACACTGA
The DNA here is from genome assembly GCA_013399855.1 of Oxyruncus cristatus. Taxonomy (NCBI): domain Eukaryota; kingdom Metazoa; phylum Chordata; class Aves; order Passeriformes; family Cotingidae; genus Oxyruncus; species Oxyruncus cristatus. The sequence continues at coordinate 131,234 of VXAY01007526.1, read as the reverse complement.
TGCAGCATCCACCTCTCTTCAGTTTTAAAAGGTTTCCAGCACACAGAACACTGAAATATGCCGCAAGTGACGCTGCCTTGCTCAGAATTCACAGAGTTTTCTGCTTGTTTTGTATCATTCTCATAATTTTCTTTATGAAGCTGCTGATGCTTTAAGAAAGTGATAACATTTTTGAAGTTTCTATAACAAACAATACACTTAAAAGGCAGATTATGGGTTAACTGATGCCTCTCCAGGTGGACTAGCTGCCTAAATGTTTTATTGCATACATGACATTTAAATGGCTTTTGACCAGTATGTATGAGATAATGCCTAGCTAATTTTGATGGAGTTTCAAACTGTTTATAGCACATGTCACAAATATATGGCTTTTTCTTGGGTATCTTGACAGCTGTTACACACTGTTGAACTTTTAACATTTTTAAAAGGCAATTACACCTTGCCTACTGTTAGTGTTTTCAGATAGGTGTTTCAAGTGAAATCATCAACTGCACACTAAGATGGAAGGCTGTAGAAGTAGCGAATTTTCTTAGGAGAGATATTCTTAAATCTCGCAGGTCCCTAAAACAAGAAAGAGAGTATTATTTAGCTTATATTAATATACGATTGCTAAGTTTGTCTCTTGTTTTCTACCTAAGAGACCAAAAGTATCTAGATTAGAATACTCCTGATTTAACTTGGCTTAAAATACTTTCCTTGTATCAGAGTAATCACTTGTTATGTTACATGGTACAGAAAAACAATACTACTTTCCAGAAGAAAAACAAGTTTAAGTCACCTGTGCTATAAACTCAGCTACATAGTATTTTATGATATTTACAAATAAAGCATAAAAAAAGAAATCACAAGAACTTATTGTAAAATATTTCTTCCCTACAGGAGTAATTCTAACTCCCAAATATAATATTTAAGAATATGAGAGGAAAAGAGATGAACTAAGGTTTCTTGGGCTTCAGAAATCAGTTAAATGAATGCAGTGTTAGTGAAAAGAAGAACACTTGGCTTCAATGTATTGTTAAATTTACTATTCAAATTTCTGCATCTTACCTACTGTATCTAGCAGTGTAATCATTTTTGATTTCTGTCAAATGGCAAATGCTGAAGCCAGTCAGGAAGAGCAACACACTAGCCATAAACTACAGTCAGAACAAACACAACTCCCAGAACATGGAAAAAACACAGGCAACGTTCACTATCTCACTATAAGCAAGAATATAAGAGTTGTGATACTGAACGATGCATATACTGTGAAGTCATGAACACAAAGGTAGTTACCATAATTCATCATAATTACTGTTTTAGTCTAAACCACAATAATGAAATAGCATTCGTTTTCCTTGAATTTTCAACAGACAGAACACAGTTGGGCAAGCTCCTGTGTCTCAGCTGAGGCTCAATGACTTACAAACAAGAAGCAATACCTTTGCAAATTCCTGCGTACTTAAAAAGTTATTAAAATATTCATAGGAACAGCCAGAAAGCACTTCAAGCAAACATTTAGCCCAAGCCTTCCACTATGAGGCCAACTCATGTCCAAGACCACTCCAAAGTGGTCCTAACTACTTCCACTGAGGGAGGTTGCAAAACCTCAGCAGGGCTCCCGCTCCGGCGTATCACCTTCATACGAAACTTTTCCTTGCACTCAGCTGAGCCTTTCTTTACTACAAAGTTATTTTTATTGTTCTCTGTCACAATTGTATGTATTCAAAGTCTGAATTATCTCCTTTTTTTATAAACTAGGAAAATTCTGGGGTTTTCTAAATATTGCTTTTAGGTCCACCAAGAAAAAAAAAAAAAAACTGATCTTTTTAATCATCTCTGGACTAATTTCAGTTGGTCACATCATTCCTAAATTGAAGCATCTAAGAAGATTAAGTATTCCAGTCCACAAGCATAGTACAAACAACAGAATTACTTACATTACCTACATAAAAGGGATGGAGGGAGCAAACTTTAAAGCAAGAGCATAACAGTTAGGACTTGTGAATTGTAGTATCAAAATACCAAAAATTATAGTTAGTAGAAATGTCTTCTGTATCTCAAAGTTATTACAAGCTATATAATTGTTCAACCTACCAGCAGAATAAAAAAATCATTTATTCAGTGTCTCCAAACCCCCTGTCATTTCACAGTAATATCCAAAGTAACTGCAAAAAATAAAAGCCTACTGCAATTTATAGCAAGTTAAATAAAATTACAATGAGATTCAATAAACACGCACAAAGTCTGAAGGTATGTGGTGAATCAAGATTTTTCTTAAGCTTAACTGAAAGAAAACTTGGTCATCTGGTAGGATTGTTCCACCTCTAACAGACCTGTTCCTATATAACTGTGGGCCTTAATAAGTAACATTTGGATGTCTGCCTTAGATGTGGTTGTCACTACACTAAGAATTTCCTTAATCTCACTGTAATAGTCCAGGATAGATAAAGCAGTCAAGAAAGTCAACTTTTGCTTTCTTATTCTCTTTTCCTATAGAATTTTAACAGCTACTCAGTTTCAGTCTTCTTTTGAAGAAGAAAGAAAACACAACACTTTTAGGAGACCCCCTTTTCCTCCCAGTTGTTGTCACATTGTATAAAAGATGGAAATTTAGAGAGAGTTAAGTGCGTGACACCAAACACTTTCTAGTTTGTGCTACCATGAAGCTAGAGACAGGCAGGCTCAGAAAAGCTTCGCTGCTACGCTGAGTTTCTGTGCAGCTCAAGGCAGCCTCCATTAGCAGGGAAAGAAAACCTCCTGTGGAAGAACTGTAAAGACTGGCGAATTTCAGATAACATACTGTCATACAGATCTAATTTACACATCAGGAAAATGCTCAAACACTACAATGACATGCAAAGAAAAAAAGTCCGAAGTCAGAGACAGCTGTGGCATATTACACAAGGGATTTTGTGTTTAGCTTATGAATTTTTTAAAGTTTCTATCTGGTGAATGAGGAAAATGCTCTGTAGTACAAGGTGTCAAAAGCAGACTAGAGCTTCTTGCTGTGATCTTCTTGCCCTGTGAAAAACTGAAAGCTCAGATAAGGTAAAGTAAGGGGATGCAGGGGAAGGAGAAAGGAGCCACGACAGGCATTACTGTGTGGCCCAAATATATTTTCAAATCCTATTTACTAAGGACAGGCTTCTCCACATCTATTTCAGGGTGCTCTGTGCCTTGCACATCTAAGGAATAAACATACTGCTACTAAAGATCAAAGAGCAAAAGACAAGCTTGGAATATTGCTTCCTGCCAGCCTTGCAAGTACACAGACTTATCCTAATTAAGAGTCAGAAAATGTACTTCCCTATGTGATAAGGATTTAGTTTGTGGTGTAAGTCCAATTTAATATTAAACTGACACTACTTTTCATCTTGGCTGCAAGGTCATGCAGAAAAACAGAATCAAGAAGTAACATAGGCCATTGAAAGTCCACAGAGGATCTTCCTAAGTAGTACTGTTTTGTGATTAACTACAGATTATTTTTCTTAATATTACAAATGGCAGCAAGCTGCAAAAACATGAAACCATAATGGAAGAAAATTCTGAATTCAAATCCAGTCTTTACTAATCAGAGAAGTTTGCCTTGGTTTTATCCGTTTTTTAAACAAGAAACCCCCAACAAAACCAAACAAAAAAACAACCAGAAAGGGCACTTTAATAAGAATAAATAAGAGGTCTTCAATTTAGGCCAGAATAACCAACTGGATGGGGGAAAACTTACTAGGTTATAGTTCTGCAGGAAAGACTTGGAGTCTAAGCTGGAACAGAAGGTGAATATGCCAAAAGCTACCACCCATACCAGGATGCATGAACAGATGTAAAGCTCTGACAGCACATAAATCTTTCTTATTACTTACTACCATTTAGAATGTAGGTGGAGTACTCTATCCAGTTTTGAATATTACCTTTCAAATCCAGTCAAACATATGAACTAATTGGAATGAATTCAGAGAAGAGGATCAAGAATGATCTGAGCTTAAATGCCAAATATACAAGGAAGGATTAAAGTAACTGTGAATGTGTAAGTTAAAAAAGAGGAGACACAATTAAAAAGAACACATACCCTACAAAACAAAGCATAAGAACCACTTTTAAGGAAAACAGAAATAATCTGTTCCCAAAACCATGTATAGTTGTGAATGCAAATGGCTTCAAATTATATTAGAGAGGATTCAAGTACATTATTGTCCTTACAGCTGCAAAGCTTTTCTTAATGCACATACAAATAAGTTGCGGGGGGAGATTGCTCTGCCTCCAACACTGGAGGTTTCCAAAAAAGGCTGTACAAACATCTCTCAAATTCCCACACCCATACAGTTGACCCTATACGAGATATACTTGCTTGCTTTCCAATTGCTCATTACTGTAATTCAAAACAAGCCACTTAAGACTTGAAAATTCAATATATTTCAAAATTTGCCATGAAGGGTTCTTCTGGATTATTATTATCAGTATATCCTCAGATCCTTGAGGTATGCTAATGCTTACAGCTTCCCAGAAACAATTACATAAGAAAATGAATTATTATAATAGATGGGTGAAGAAACGTAAGTTGTTTCCAATAATACTAACTACACAACAGGAAAGTGAAAATATAGCTGCTGATTTATGAAACATAGTATGTGACAGAGCGAGAGGCACCTGAGCACTGAGACAAACAAGTTGTCTGCTGGATTTCCTCACCAGTTCTCCCAAGAGAAAAGTTTAGATTGGTGCCATGGGGACCGAACTCACACTCTGGTGTCCATTTCTGAATGGAACCTTCACCCGCCAGTTGTGCAGAAATCAACATCACGTGTTATTGCTCCTCAAAGCTAACACCCCTTATCCTCCCCTATCTTCCTTCCATATTTCCAAAACACTTCCTGAAGCAAACAAAATAAAAGATGTATGATGACGAAGCAGGGCTGGTTTAAGGATAAACCTATGTTCTGCTGCAGGGGCCCGAGTCCTCCACGACTCCCCCCAGCAGGACACCCGTAAATCCAGGTAGAAACCTTAAAGCAGCAGCGAGGTAGCCTTTGCGGAGCGCGGACGGTGCACACACACAGACACACACACAGACACAGACACACAGACACAGACACACAGACACAGACACACAGACACAGACACACAGACACACACACAGACACACACACACAGACACACACAGACACACACACACAGACACACACACA
>VXAY01007526.1:94410-118648 GCA_013399855.1 Oxyruncus cristatus | reverse complement strand
CTCTCTCTTCTCTTCCGGTGAGGTTCAGGAGCAGTGGTTCTCTGCGTTGGTCTTGCTTATCTGGAGTTGAGGCCTGCAGTAACTACTGATCCGCCACGCGGGAGAGTGGGGAGTGCCGGCTGTGTCAGGCCATCCCGTTGTTCTAAGGGACGTGGTGAGACTGATTTTTTCCAGTCTTTGTTTTACTGGTTCTTAGTTTTTGATTGTGTGTCTCTTTTTTCCCCTTTTCCCTTTTTTCCCTTTTCCTTTTCCCTTTCCCTCCGGGGGAGGGGGTTGTACTCGGGATCCCGAATATTGTATATAGTATTCTAGCTGTATATAACTGTAAATACATACAAATATATATATTTTGATATAATTTGGTTGCTTTCGGGTTCTTCGGTTTCTGTAGTTTTTTTCCTTTGCCCTGAGGGAAGAAGGGAGGGGGAGGCTTTCCCTGTGGGTTCGGACAGTTGGCATAAAGCCAACACAAATGTAAAAAATAAACAATAAAAGAATTCCTAAACTTTCCTTAAAGAAAAATTCCACAATACAATAGTTTCACTATCTAGCACTGAATTTCAAGATTCTGAAATGCTGAGTTGTTCCTTCATTTGTGAAAGAAAACTTTATATAAGACTATAAGCTATGTAATTCTTTTACCTTATTCTAAATGCATATTGCTCCACTTCTTGTAGAAGGCATGCTGTCTGGAGTAGGTATTAGCATCTCAGTTTTAATGTTAAAAAAATGAGTGATTACTCTTTTTGTGGGTATGTGCTACAGTATATTGATATGGAAAACCAGGCTCATTCCAATATATTTCAATTCTCTTTAATTTTTAGTAAGTATAAGATTTTTGCCTTAAAATATTGTGAACATGCCTCTGCAAGCTGACAGTTGGCAGTTCAGTTACATGAGTTGCAGGGAGAGTCTGTGAGTTTTAACTGCAACACATTATTATTAATAATCTTGTGTCTGCTTTTGTAAGGCACTCCCTACTTTAAACACATGCTGTATATGCAATGTGTTACAGCGATTTCCATGGGTTATTTTTATTGTATTGTAGGCTATATAGACACATAGCACAGTATATAACTTGCTAATGTGTCAATTAATGCCACCTCAGGGCTGCAGTAGATTGAAAGACTTTTAAAACTGTGAATATGCATTTCATGTTAGCCTTAGGTTTCTTCCTTTTTCTCTTGTCCTATTTTCTCCTTTTTTTGTTGTTTTTTTTCCCTAAATAGTCCGTCTTAAAGCCCTCTGGTGCATAACAATGAATTGCCTTGAGGGGAGATGGTAATTTAATGAATCTCAGAAATATGTATTCTACATGTGCAGGCATCATATTTTATTTGATTAAGCACTTTGTGGCAAGAACCCCATAAAATCTCTCTGTATGCTCAAAACAGAAAAAAACTTCTAATGAAATTTTTGAGAAAAGTAAACTTTATTCAGTAAGACTTACAAAAAGCTAGGGAAAAAAAGGGAAATTTAAAAAAAATGGTGAAATGTTGAAGGCAACACATTTAGTTCTATGAAATTTAGGAATAATTATATTTCAGTACCCTTAAGATACAGTTGTGCCTAACTGCACTTTCATTAACTTTTTGGCTTTGTCTAGCAACATATTTTGCTTTGCTTAGCAGTATATTTCAAAATAATTTTCTTATCTGGGATAATGCATTTGAAACAGATACAGAAACCAGTGTATTTAGGTGTTCATTTATTGAGTAAAAAACCCACAAATTGCTGGCTCACAGCCTGTAATCTCTAGAATCCCTTTAGAATCCCTTTAGAATCCCTGCTTTGAAATTAGTTACAGGCTCTATCAATTATATCTGTTTAAATGGACAAACTTAATTACTACAGAAGAGCAATTGATTTTTAAATTACCACTGATTGCACAGTGGGTATCTCAGTGGGAAGACAGGTACATGCACACTTTCAAATGGAATCAATGTATTAATTAATCTACAGATTGACATACTCCATAGAAAGTACCCCTTCTCTTCATCTCCTTCCTGTAGATTCATTTGTTTCAATTTAAAGGAAATTTCTGGTGATATAGAAATGAAAAAATCAAATGCAATATAAAATTCCACATGCTGTGTATAATATAAGAGTTTTGTGTTTCTGACTTTGCATATCTGGTGCCATTTGCTAGCTTAGGTAGCCTCTGAGTGATAAAGGATTCCTTACAACACGGAAACATTAAATAGTGCAATATAAGGTATATGTATGCATGCAGGAGCTGAAAATTACTTTTCATAAAATGGTAATGAATTCCTTTCATGGAACCTGTAAAATAAACATAAACAAAAACAGACCTGGAGAAAACAAACACGTCTTCAGTACTGTGTCCACTGCTGGGCTCCCCAGTACAAAAGAGAGCTTGACATCCTGGAGAGAGTCCAGCAAAAAGCCACTAAGATGATTAAGTAGCATCTGCTCTATGAGGAGAAGCTCAGAGAGCTGTGACTGTTTAGCCTCAGAAGGAGAAGGCTTAGTGATGATCTTATCAATGTGTATAAATACATAATGGCAGGGAGGAAAGAAGCTGGAGCTGGACTCCTCTCAGTGGTTACCACTGCAAAGACGAGAGGCAAGAGGCACAGACTGAAAACCAGGAAATTTCACCTGTCCATGAAAAAAACCCACAACTTTCTTGCTTTGACAATGGAAAAACATTGGTTGCCCAGAGAAGTTGTGGAGTTTCCATTGTTGGAGATTTTAGGGACAAAATTATATGCAGTTGGAGCTGATGGAGGTTTGAAACATCAAACAATTATTGTTTGTTAATTGAAAGGTCTAACAATTAAACAGGCTTATAGTTGTGTGGGACCTCAGCTTCAGTTAAGGAGAACTAAATGAGCTGGGAACACAACAGTCAAAATTACTGCTGCAGATCAGTTTCTGTGTCACTCCCTGGGAAACAAGTGTCAATAAGAACATTTGGAGCCACTAATTCCTGGATGTGGTAGATAATATTGAATGATTACTGAATCAATTATAGCTGACACTATTTTAGAACTGATTTACATTTGATTTTTGCAAGTGATATGTGCACTAAAGGACAGCTGGTCATAAAAACAATATTTTAAGTGATCACATGCAGATTACATTTTGGTTAGCTGGAGGGTTAATAGAAGTTGGTCTTTAGATTTATTATTTCAAAAGAAAGGATGAGCTTCAAGAAATTACAAGAACTAATTAAATCAAATAGTGGTCAGCAAGGAAAGCTAAATGTCAGTGATGAAAGTATTGTGGTGAAACAAGATTTGCCAAAAGTCAAACATTATTAGTCTTAAAAATATATAGCAAAAGGTTCTTTATCCACATAAATTTAAGAGAACAGTAAGTGACAGCCCTGTGCACAGAAGATGAAGGAGCAATGGAGGATAAACTATACAGGGTTCAAAATGCATTTGAATACTTTGCCTCAATTTTCAGTATGGATCACAAGGTAGGTGAAAGGACAGAGGGACTGAGAATCTGAAGTAGCGGCAAAACTTGTAAGTCTTGATGTGAGACAATTAGGAAAGCTGTATGTTTACTTTTCCAGAAATATAACGGAAGTAGAACACGAAACATCTGACCACCTGTGACAGCAGGAATTGAATTTGATGAGCCATGAAATCCTTTCTATTCTTAAACTCCAGTGCTCCTGTATTGACTTGCTCAAAAACTCCGGTCCATCAATACAATTAATTTATCTACATCGCAGAGAATCTTGACAAATCAAACTGTTAAATTATCAAATTACTTGATAACTCGAGAAATATGTTGAAATTTATTAGATGTGATTACCATCAACTAAAGTCATATTTCAGGGAGAGTAAAATTATAAACTCAGAAAAAATAACCATTTGGCTTCTTAGGCTAAACATTTACTTGCATAAGGCTTGTAGGATTGGATATTAAGGTAAAAAATATTTTCCATCTCACAGTGCTTCACCCTGCTGTCTTCAGCTTTAAATACCTTGAGTAACAAAAAGAAGAAAATAGAAAATTGGTGAATTTTACACACCCGCCAAGTCTTCCAGTTATCATAATATATTATGGGTACTCATGTCAGCCTACACATTTACTTGTATGTCCTTGGTTACTCCAGAACTATCATGAGAGTGTAACACCTTTTTACTTTAATGCCATGCCACAGCTGCCTACTACCCTTTGCATTTGATAGATGGGAAATGCTGATTTTGCAGGGTCCCATCCCTCACTTCACAGATTGTCTATCTTTCACCATATATTATTAAAGTTGTCAGCTTTCTATTTGTAGTTTACGTACTCTTGAGGTCCCTTATGTGAAACGATACAGCTTGGGTGCCCGGTCAATGCTAAGAGCTTCATGTAATCCTCTTAAAATCTGGAAGTAGTCGTATTTCCATTGTTGGCAGTCTAAATTTCATCGGTTCACCATCCCCATCTATCCTTGCCCTAGGGGGGATATTGGGGCTTTTCTAGGACAAAGTCCAAACTACTGTGTTTGCTTGACATCAGTAATCTGACATCACTGCACAGATTGAAGGCATAAGCAAGCTGCCAGGGTCAGGCATGAAGTTCCAGGACCTGTCTTCACATGACTTAGATTCTTGAGTTAGCTAGAAGAAGTTGTTTTCTTACTAGTTTTACTGAATGGTCTGTGTAGAGCTAACCCTGAGAGATTTTCAGTAGTTGAACAGTGTGGAAAAATGATACGTTTTTGGCTTCAAAACTGACACTGCATCTGCCCAGCAGTGTGATCACTACCATATGCGTATTCTGAAACCCCTGGTGCATTCTTTAGTTTCCAACTTCTGCTTTAACTCTTAGTCAGAAGGCAAATAATATTATGAACAATTTCCTGGGCTCTGTGGTCTGAGTTTCCATTCAAACTCTTGTTTCAGTAAGTCAAAAGCTGAAGGAGTCTGTCTTCTGACCAGGAATAGCATGACACAAATTTGCCATTCTGTGATTAATTCTGAGTTTACACAGGACATTTGTTTTTATACATCTTCTACTATAGTAACAGCTTATTAACTTGATAAGAAGACTTTATAACCTGTAGAAGTTCCATCAATGAAGAGATGAAGAACTAGACAATCTCAGCACCTAAAAGTCAACTGTCAGAGACCAGTACAACATATAGAAAGATTAGAAATCAAAATGCTAGTCCAAAGAGAGTGTTTTCTTTTTGTTATTGAATACTGACAACTGGAGTGAAAAGAAAATGGTTCCTTGTATCCCATTACTTGCCTTAGCACGTTTTGGGAACCCAATGACCACAAACCAATGGAACCTCTTATACTTTATCCAGGAGTATCAGTTAGAGAAAAAGATGCTCACTCAGTAGTCACAAGATCTTAATTTCAAGATAAATGAATGACTGAGAATGCCTTAATTACATTCTAATCAGCAACAATCAGAGTTTGCCAATTCACAACAGTTTTACTGCTCTTCACCACAATCCTGTGCCACACTATGTTTTTGTCTATGTGAATCATAGGATTCCTCTCAGTTCCACTCAATGTTTACTAAGCCATGTCTTCATTCATATCTTCAGAATCTTTGTTTTAATGTCACAGCACAACTTCAGTTATTTGTTCACAGGTCTATCTATATTAATCACTATAAAGAATAAAAGGTCTTCAGTGTTTTCTCCAGGTCAACTATCAGTACCTTGAAAATGGCACTGTTTAGGAGAAAGGGGAAAAAAAAAAAAAAGGAAAAATGATAGAATGAAGCAAGAGCAGTTATAAGAACTATTTAGTTTTATTCCTGGTCTGAAATTGTATAATTTTCTGATAGGGGTCCAACAGTGCACAATATCATAAATCCTGCAATACGTGCAGTACATAGCAGAACAGTATGATATATGACCATGGTATTCAGCATCTTTTTTAAAACACTGTGGTGCAGCAAAATCAAAGCAATGCAAAGAAAAGATGTTTCTGGGCATCCAGGCATACGTGCATATGTATGGACACAGCAGGCTGAGAGCTGGTGTTGCAAATCATTTAACCCTCAGGAAAAAAATGGCAAATTTCAAATGGTGTACGTGATCCTAGAAGGGCCTGAAATTAAAGATTTAGGCTACTGTTTTAGTGCATTTAAGTCAAATAAAGGACATTTTTCTAAACTCTCACATAACAAAATTATGTTATTTCTAGTCTGGGTGGTGCAGCTTCTCATTAGGTTCACTTCAAGCACTGAGACGAGAAGGATGTACAAAGAAAAAGTTTACTGCAACGGAACTCGCTGGATTACTTCAGCATCACAGTCAGCAACATTTATAAAAACATACAACACTGAAAACTGTGTAATGTATGTTATTCTTAAAACCTACCAAATACATATGCAAACAACATCAGTTGATCCTCAACCACATATCTTTTGTTTTCTCTGCATCTTCTTCTATAATTCGTTGATAGAACTTTTCAGGTTTCATTATCCCCAAGAACATTCCAGTTATGCACTGAAATGAAAAATTAAACAAAAAGAAACATCATATGTTGCTAAATATTCCCACCTATGTAATCATAGATTCCTTTAAAAAAGGAAGAGGTTAAGTACCACATTAGTTCGCATGCTGAAGATTATGAAATTATAATGGATTATAATAGGAATTTTTTTGGTATAAATTTAATTGCATGTTCTTACATATTATAAACTCACCAAACTTTGTGAAATGCTTGCATAAATGGAACTGGTCAAGAACTGCTTGATGCAACCACCTTTTTATCAGAAAATACTCATTCACTAAAAATATTTTTTGAGCCATCTATCAGTTTTAACACAACTTTTTTTTTTTTGGTGAAATTATCTCATGTCAAGCATGTTTTTCCTGATTGAAACTGGAAAGTGAGATTGCCCCTCTTCCTGAACAAACAAATAGCTAAGGCGTTCTTAGGGAATGTGGAAACTCCCAGTTCACTTCTCTGCTCTGAATTTGGCAAAACTGGAATTTAAACCCATGTGTATATATGTGATGTGTGCCTGAGGCATGAAGATGCTCAGTGCTGCTGTTTACTAGTTAAAAGAAAACAGCTCAGAGTTAGCCTACTTTGCTGTAGAAGCAGAGATTTCCCGAGTTCTGCCCAGCTTTAGATGCATGTAGCAGCTGTTGTCTGTATAAATTAAAGGACTGTAGTCCCATAAAATATTGTGCCATGTTTACACACAGGTACAAATGATCCCACATAATGTGAAGTAGCAGAAAGGCCGCCTCTGGAAGGGGTCAGACTTGCTTCAGCTGTGCACTACAAATAGTCAGATCTAAGAAACCAGAGGGGTGATTTAATGTCATCGAGAGGGTTCAAAGTATACATCAACAATCTTAAAATGTCTGAATATATGCTCAACATAAACACTGCAATCAAAAATCATTTGCCAGGGAATTCATTCACAATACTGGCTTGAAAGTTTTACATCAAAGATATATTAAACCTCTTCCTCATTTCAAAAAAGAAAGTGCATAAGCCAAGATGTGTCAGTGGGCCATATCTTGTGCTGTGCCCATACATCCAGTGATTGTGTTTATGCCTGTGAAGTAGATGATGAATGTGGTTTTTGTCTTAATGATGAATTTGCTGTCTCATGGTTAATGGGGAAGATTCAGGTAAAGTATCTGGAATTTCTGTCTGTAAGGTGAACCCTTATCTCTAGCAACTGATCAGAGTGAGAATGGGCATTTCCGAATACTGAAATGGTTTCTAGGGCAGCTTCTTATGGGTAAACACTGAGATGATGAAAATCACAGCAGAAGACCTAATTCTTCTTCATTTTCTTTTCTTTATTTTTCTCTTTTCTCCTTGCTTCTAGAACGGATTTATTTTCAGGGTGAGCCATCCATAAGCATTTTTCTAATTTTGGGGGCCATATTTACTGCTTTCTTCATAGGATAAATTAGCCAATCCATCTTCTAAGGGAAAAAGGAAATAAACAAACGAACAAGCAAACAAACCCTTAATTTAAAAGTAAATGTTAGTTGATTTCAATTTATCAATTTTGATTGGAAATTCAAGTAGGACAAATGTGAGGAAGACCAAACTGTCTATTTCCATTGTATGTTTGAACTTTAGGGAACATCATCTAGTAATGAAGAAGTCAAACTTCCTCTGTACCTAAAATATAGTCTTCTCACGATTAGATTTTAGTTGGGTTATAGCAGCATAAACATATCAAGTCTCCACACAAACTCCGTTTCAACATATGACTAGTAAAGAACATGATGAAAACAGTGACCTGAGAATTTTGAAAACCTCTGGCATAAATACTTCAGTTAAAAATAGAGGTATAGTGAGAAGTGTGGGGAACTTAGGAAACCACTTGAGGTTAATATTCAAATAGAGAGCATGAAAGATTAGTCTGAAATTAAAGGCACTTTTCATATCTGTGGTATAACTCAAGCAATGAAAACAGTTGGTGAACATGTCACTCACTTTTTAGACATGTCACAGCTGTCCACGTGCTCACCACATCACCCTGTTAAATTTTTAGAGTTTTTAATATGAATATCAATCCTTCTTTTCATAAATGTAACCCATAAATGCCAGAAATCCCTCAGGAGTTTTCTTAGACTTTATTTAATGCCCCACAAGAAAGGATGTAAAAGAGACCTTTCTTTTGTAAAGTGATCCTATAATTCTGTTCAAAATCCATCATTTTCAAGGCCAAGTAATCATATTTAATGGATCCTAAATTACTTTCTGTCAGGCAAGGATTCCCTTGATAATATTCACCAGTACAGAGGGCTGACACTTGGAGGGCTGAAACTAAGAGGGTTTTTTTATTGCAAGCAGCTTACAAGTACTTAGACAGGGATGGTGCTCACTAGCCCTGGAGTAGGCAAGGGTCAGTGTTTCCATTTTGATCTGTGATCTCAATGGGTTTTAGCTTGGCTATAAATAACCAAATTGGTTTCTGCCTAAGGTGACCAGCAAAGGATTTTTATCCACTGCTGTGTTTGTCTTCTATTTTTTTCCTCTCTTTTTTTTTGGAGGGAGTGTGTGTATTATGGATTTCTTATGGCATTTAAGGATATTGTCTGAAAACAGCAAAAGCAGGATTCTCTCTAAGGAAAACAGAGCCAGGAGCCAAGGGTGACCCAAGACAGGTGCAGGCTGTGACTGCACTAAGGTCCAGTCCCATAATGCCCAAAGTAGACTACAACAAGCCTAGTAATGACAATGAGGGTCATCCAACAGTCCAAGGGCTGCCAGACAAATCTGTAGTGGAGAGATAATTTCAAGTCCAACCTATGAAGTCAAGTCAATGGGTCAGGATCAGGTCTGGATCAGAGGGTGGGCAGGGACCCTTGGTAAGGACAATAGGAAAGTGCAGGGAATTGAAAGCAGCTTCTGAGCAAGGAGGGTTCAGCCATCCCCCTTCTCACAGTTCTTTCTCGTGCAACTCTTCTCAATACTCTAATCCAAGATTATGCAGCTGCACCATGTCTGTGTTATTGTGAGAACAGACAGCCAAAACCCTTGGAGCAGGGGTATGAGGCTGCTCTTAGGCTTCTAGTAAGTGCCTGCATTTTTTTCCTATCTCAAATTTTGTTACTTTTTTCATATTAATTTGCTTTTTCTGCTGAAACATTTAAGATAAGCAGCATCATGTCTAGTCTTTCATCTTGAGTAAAAGTTTGTGTAGAGAGAAGGTTGCTGTGCTGTGCAAGAGGTGGCTGGGAAGGAATCTACTCTAAGAAGTGCTTAGAATTTTATCTAGAATATTTTCACTAATTCAGAAGTTATGGCATTGATATTTCAACAATGAAACTCTTTTCCCAAGTATTCAGTAGGCATTTAAGTTCAGAAAATATTTAATAAGACCTACTTAAAATAATCAATCAAACATTATCAAAACACTTTCCATCTCATTTTTTTTCAGGAGAGAATGGTGCTGAAGAGTTCAGGGTAAGAAAGATTGGATTTGTGTGGCCTGGACTGGGTTTGATAATAAGTACATGATTTTCTGTGGTGTCAAATGAAAAATAATGCATTCATTATCTCTATTGTCCAATAGGCTCCAGCCTATTTTTTGAGACTGAGAGGTTTCCCAATATTCATCTACAGTGGAGAGTTTGAAACAGTGATATGAACTTTATGCAGCAGTCTATGAATCTGGGCATAACAATGAAAATAATCTTTCAGTGTCAAATGAAACACAATGAAAAGAATTTGTGTATCTAGAAATGTATCAATGTAACTATTTTTTCCAAGTATTCAGGTAGAAACAAATACTTCTGTTTATTGGATTACATGAAAGACTGAATGCAATTAACTTCTTAAAAGAGATTTTTGATAAAAGCAGGAGAGAATAGTAGGAACAGTTGTGAAAGCAGCTGAAGGAGGCACTATGAATTTGGATGGTCATAGCAGATAAAGGGGGAAGAAAATGAAGTTGAGCGACACCAACATATACCTGGAGATGATGATATAGTGTATAGGCCTTGGGTGGGAAAGACATTCAAATCTGTTTGTTTGGGTTTTTTTGTGTGTGTGGTTTTTTTTTTTTAATTATTATTATTATTTATTTTTTTTTATTTGTAGTGAGTAGGGACTAATACTCTGTGCTGAATGCAAAAGGCAGAAAATGTATATCTGTCTTGGATACCTTAGGCCAGTACTCCAGCCAGCAGGAAATGGGCTTTACGAGAATTTCAGCACCATTAAGGTTTTGAAAAGTCTTTTACTAATTCAAAGTGGAAAGAAGAACAAATGTATAAAACTGCTACAGCAAGAGGAATTATTGCTATCTATTTAGCTATACCTCCTTCAGCCCTGCTTTTACCACTTCTGGCACTTTAAAGTACAATCCATTTCATACACATTTTCCAGGAGAAAATCAATATGAAACCCTAATCTGAGCTATAAGTAGTTGTTACGCTAAGAAAAAAAGTTTGATACACTGAACTGCTCAACCAAATAAATAATTTAGATAAGTGAGTCAATGGTGCTGAAAAGTAAGTCTTCATTAATGGACATCACTGAGAGAGCAAAGAAAGCAAAATGAATCATCAGTCCATTGCCTTTAATAATATGATTAAAGAAAGAAGGTACTGAATTATTAAGAACAGTGGGGATGGAAAAGAAAAAGAGCAAAACCCATAAAGGGTACCAGTTTGCAGAATGATGATGAACTGGATACTCTTGCTATTCTGAAGGGGTTTGTTTCTCTTGTAATTTTATAATTCTGAGAGCTGATGATTACTTAGGCCTTGATTCTCTACCTAGCAAAATCACAGGCATCTTCTTCCCCTCAGTTTCATATAAATCGATGATTTATGTAATTTGCATATAAAAGTGGATTAGCAACTGAATCTGGAAGAGGCCTCTGAAGTAGTATTAAAATCAAGTCCTGTTCCTTCAGAGGTTAATAGCAAAACTCAAACACATCCTAATGAGAATAGAAACAATCTCCAGGATTTTGAATCTGGGACAGGAGAAATAAAGATCAATACACAATATTTAATTCCATGAGAGAGGAATATTTTAGGATGGTAGTAGTATGCTGTGAATCTACCTTCCAAATAATTCCACAAAGCTAATTCCCTCAGATACCTGCTATTTCTTCAAGAAAAGGCTAGCTTTACTGCCCCTTTTTATTTGACTATTCAGCTGTATATTGCTCTTCATATACAAGCTTATATGTATCCTTAAATGGGACATAAAATTCAAAGATTTCTTGTAGCTGATCTGGCTTTTCTCCCACAGATGATCTGATTCAGCTCTCTGGATATATAATCCCTAAGTAATTATACATTTGGATTTAGTTTTGGATTTGCGACTCTTCAAAAGAATATTGTAAAAAGCTGAGGTAAGTCCTTGTCTGTGACATCTGTGCATAAAGATTTGCTCAGATTCACTTGGTTATCTAAGTAGGTGCTTTTTACATGCCATTAAAGCATGATGAAAGGGTATGCTGGGGATTCTATATTTTAATTTGATTTGATCAGTTGTTAACTTTTATTCCTTCTGAATTGGACATTCTAATAGCAAGGATAACCTCATTTGGTGTATTAAAGAGACCTCTGTTATCGTTATATAAATTCCACTATACAAAAGACAGATTTATTTTAACTTATTTTTTAGTTTTTAAAATTTTATTTTTATTCTCATAAATTTACCCTGTTAAATTTACATTTACATGCTAGCCTTTTCTGCCTAACCATGTAGCTATAATGCCATAACTTCTGTCCTTACCTCTCTTCCAACTGCCTCGTGTTTTGTTTTTTTTTTTCCATTTCATTGTGCTATCTTGTGTCTAAATTGGATTGTCATCTCTCCTAGGAAAAATGGAGTTTATTACCATCAAAATAATAATAACTGCACTTTGATTCCACTCATAAAAACTCCTGTATCTCCCTGCCCTATATTGAAAGCGTGTATTATGAGTAGTCTGAAGAAACTACAGACACTGATTGCAAACCGAAGTGAAGAACACGGTCATCAGCAGATGTGTTCAATGTATGACCAGCACAGCACCTCTTAACACCTTATTTGTTCATACCTGGGAGAGGAACTGTTGGTCCTTTGAGCATGTTGCCAGGACAACCTGTCTGTGTTTTGATCCTTATTTAAAAGGGTGAGGAAAGAGAAGGACATATATCAGTAACTGAACTGCCTTTACCAATTTCATCCAACCAGCAAGCTATGAGCAAGGCACTCCAGCTCTATGTAGCTGATGAAGATCGAGGAATTGCAGAATATGCTGAGTTGGAAGGCACACACAAGGATCATTGAGTCCAACTCCTGGCCCTGCACATGACCATCCCCAAGAGACACACCATGTGCCTGAGAATATCGTCCAAACACTTCTTGAGCTCTGTCAGGCTTGGTGCTGTGACCACTTCCCTGGGGAGCCTGTTCCAGTCCCCAGCCACCCTCTTGGTGAAGAATCTTTTTCTAATATCCAACCTAAACCTCCCCTGACACAACTTCAGGCCACTCCCTTGGGTCCTGTCAATGGTCACCACAGAGAAGGGATCAGTGCCTGCCCCTCCTCTTCCCAAGTGAGGAGGTTGTAGATATTGGAAGATGTTTCTTAATGCACTGCAGACAGAAGTTTATTCAGTGTACTAATAATTGTGGTATTGAAATCTCTATATGGCACAGTATTCTGCAGTATAAATCATCATGTATTCCAGAAGGAGAAGCAGTGGAGGAGCTGGATATGTATCTACTGCTTATTATCTCTTCCCATGCAAGACACCATGGCCTACCAGCTGAAACTGATGACAATGCAGTAAGAACAAACAACAGGATGTGGTTTGCTTGTTTTAAGAAATGGCTTATGCAGAAAGGACAGCAGATGAAAACTACTATTTCAGTAGTTAAAAATGTGGAGGTTAGCATCCAGTTGAATCATGTCAAACCATCTAAATATTCATTGTCCAGATGATTCCCTTTTCTTAAAGTACAAGAAGTACAAAAAACTCCAATGTATAACTGAGTGGCAAACGTCCATTGATCCACACAGAAGATCAAGGGCTCTTTTGTTGTCTGTTTGCCAGAGTTGGTGGAAAACTGCTAAATAAATTCTTCTCCCTCAGTGTGGCATTTCTGGTTTGTTTCCATATTGGCAAACTGTCTTCATTGTCTGGCTCAGAGACAAAGCTATCCCTAATGTTTATATCTGAGCTGAGATACTTGCTTAACCCATTGCATTGAAACAGAGAGCTGTGATAAACAGGATCAACAGGTACTCAGTTATTTATGTTACATCATCTCTGCCTTTCTCCTTGTGAGATACTGGATTATTATAGTAATTATTGGTTTGGACCAACTCAAGTGTGTGTGGGGGGGAGAGGGACAGGTCAAATTTCACGAAGGTGAAGGTGGTGCCCTGCCCCAATCCAACCTCTTGGAGCCTCCTTGGGCAGCCCCAGAGCAGCTGTCAGTCACTGGCACACAGGGAGCACTGCCCCTCACCCCACTCCAAAGCTCCGGAATGGACAGCAGGCCTGAAGTCCTGCCTGGAGGAGGGGGGTTGGTGACCAGAGCAGATTAAACCAAAACCATGTATCCACCATGTGGTTGTGACCCTGCCATCTCCTGGATTCCTGGTAGCTGGATCTACGCCGGTAGCTAAAATTCTCTCTTTTTCTCTCCCTTTCTTTACTTCTTTTCCTAATCTCCTTTCTTGATATTTGGATAAGTAAAAGATGGATGGGTTGGATTTCGCTAAGTTGTATGGGCTAGCATGTGCTAAGTCAATACTTTGTGAAATGCTTTATTGGGTTGAATTTTGCCCTTTAAACTTTCACCAAGTTTCCTTATTTTCTAAAGTTTGCCAGTAAAAGTGTGTTATTTGACCTGTTGAGAAACATGTGTAGTGTATTCTCCTGTGCACTCTTTCAAGGTATAAAAGAACTGAAGTCCCTTTTAATAGATCTGGTGAGTGGATTTTCAGAGCCTTGTATGTTTTTAAAGTAAAACCCCTTTGATGAGCTCAGAGTGCAAGCCTGAGGTCTTACACTCCTTTAAAAGAACTTTTGGCAAAGGTACTTTGCAAGTAATGTGTAGTTAGACATAACATAATATTCTAATCAAGTACATTACAATGAAAGATGACTTAATATTTGCACCTAGGGGACATTTTACTGTGTCTAATAAAAACATGACCTCAGTGGTAACATTACAGAAATTTTCTCGTTTTCCTCTGGCAGATCCCTCAGTTATATAATAATCACTTTCTAGATATGTGGCTCTCAACTGAAAGACATCAAGACTTTTGTTTGTGTGTGTAACAGTCACAGAATCAATGGTTTAGGTGTAACAGTCACAGAATCAATGGTTTAGGTGAAGTATAAAGCCCTTTTAGGAATTCTGAAAATAGACCATGACATGAACTTGCCCTAATATTTCATTCTGAACTTCAGAGAATGATAACAATTGGACAGTAATTATTCAGATAGTAGAAGCTGATGCTAACCAGCATCCCAAACTGAAGGTAGTGAAGTCTCCAAAATTTGTCAATATCTTCAGGATATTATCTGAAAAAATAATTTTGGCCTCTGTAATCTGGTGGTATATTTTAGAAAGTGCAGAAACGTGCCCTAAGGGCAGCTGTGTGTCTGGTGATAAAAGCCTTGCAATGCTGAATCTCTGACCTTCTTTTGAAAACTTTAGTTACCCTGTGGGCTTGAAGACCAAAAGTTATTTGAATCTATGGATAAACAGCAGACCCACTTTTTAGAATTAATATCTCTTAGGGGTAATCTCATTTATACACACCAGGCACTACATTATATGCAAGGTAATTCAGAAGGGAATATGTTACAGTTTCTGTAATATCTGCAACCACAGAGCCAGCTCATGCAAAACTAAAACTACCTGGTTGTCAGCTTTATCGTTTCATCCAAAAGAAAGCTGACAGCTTTTAAACAATCTGCTTTCTAAGTCTTCCTTTGGAGAGCACTCCCCTTGAAGCCTGATGTGTGGGTTTTTGGCAATTGTAGGTGAATCAACACTTGGACACATAGCAGTCTCTATTAGCTCTTCTCACCAACTATTAATTAAAGTTCTAACAGCTTGGGTTTCCCATAGCTGATGCTCAACGATAATGTTTCTTCTACAATGTTTGATTTAAAAAGACAACAACCTTACTGGGCTTACTTGATCTAGTGGGCTCTCTCTAATGATGTTTTTTACTTTCAGTCTGTCTACAGTGAGAAAAATGAGACTCTGTGTCATATGGATTCAGCTTTCTTCATTTTAAGCAGATGCCCATCAAATGCAGACAAAGTATAACAAATATTTGTGTCAATAAGGCAACAATCTAAGGCTCTGAATTACTTTAGCAATTACAAATGCTCTCTGGAAAACAGGGATACAAGTGAAATCATAACTGAAGCCTGATTTATCACATCTGTATTACTGACCATTCTAGAAAATAGCTTGCAAGGATGTGAGTGTGAATGGATGCCTCTGTGTGTGTTGAGGATGAGGAAGTATTAATCTGTTGTAAAAATTTTCTTTTTGCTTTAAGAAAAAGCTGACATATAGAAAACTACATGGAAATCTACACAGAAAAAAGAGGAACAGATATTAGACTGTTATTAAACAAAGTCCTGCAGTGTTGTTAGTCTTGCAATGCAGAATGTAATTTCCATGCTATATTTTCCTAAATCAAGACTTTCAAAATCAGTATTATTTTGTGATGTAAATAGACTTGTACAAAGGAAGGCAAAGACTATCCACTGCGAGACTAGCCTGTGCCACCTGTGACCCTTCCTGTCTTTCTCACTGCAGACTAGATATTAATGCTGTACTTTCAATATATGAGACTGCCTAAATCATATCGATTCCTCCTCAGGAGAATGTTAAACAAACAGAGAAACTGCTAACATAACATTTATCAGCACACACACTAGCAGAAACAGTCTCAGAGATTTTGAATAAATCACAAAGCTGTTTCCATCTCCTCATTTTTATTTTTTTTTTAATAAAACAACATACATGGAGAGATGACTGTCTTAAGTGATAAGCAGTAAAAAATTCATAAATGCCAGATTAATAACAGGCATTACATGTTCCAACTCCACAATGTGATCAATTTGGCACTCATTATTTATAAATATTTTATAATTTTATATTTAGTCACTATGTAAGACAATAGTAGTTAAGCTGTGTCTGTTTCAGCCAAAGCTGAAAGACTTTGGAGCTATTCCATCATCCAATATTATAGTAATTTTCATCCTTTGTATCTGTCTCAAATGTCTAAATTGTCCAGTCCTACTGTGCAACAATATTTTCTCAAATGTGTATCAACTCTTTTGGAGACCTGTTAATTTATATTCTACATATTAAAGTGCCTTTCCAGAGGGAGGAATTTGGAAAGGGCTGAAGGGGAAGGAAAAGAATCTTGTTCAAATGTTTCACAATTCACTCAAACTCTACTTATGTGCCGAGTTGCTGCTTGGTACATTTTACTCCACCTTTGATCAAGTCTCACATGGTCACTCCAAGCTGTCAGGCAGCTGTCACTTCCTCTAAGAACCCACCATGCCTGGTGGGGCTGCTGCAATATAGAAATCACAGGGTTTGGGTTGGGGGGGGCTGCATGCTATTGTAAACTAATTTAAATCCCTCCCCCAACATTCCTTTGCTCTGTGTAAGACAGTGACAGTTATAAGTCTCCATTCCTTCTTCTGAGAATAAAGCTTTTACACTTTCTAAAAAAATACTGTTAAGGCTTGATGTAAGAAAAAATAACAATCTAAACAATCTTAAGTATTTTCTGAACATCCTTTGTATCTTGCTAACAAGGCACTCCAAAACCACTTAATATTTTATGCATTGTTCAAAACTTGAAGGAAGTCAAAAGTCATGGCAATCCACAACGTGTCCTAGAACTCTGTGAAGCTTTGAGTAAGTAGTAGTTATTTTGTGGTGTCTTCTGGGCCTATTTTTCAACCCTACCAAGAGTTCAGAGCACAGCGGAAATACTTCTACCTTCCTGAAATCAGGCGGCTGGAGATCAAACACTGTACATATATCAGAGCTTTACAGGGAAATTGCTGGTAGGTCACTGATGTGCAAAGCTAACCTTTAATTGTCTTCAAAAGTTTCAGGATCATTTAAATTGCAATTCTACTGGGAAAGGTGGATGGAAATGCGAAATAAAGAGTCTATGGGCCTGATTCATGAAAAAGTTACAGACCATTTACGTAGCAAAGGAATGCATGAAAATCCTTTACAGTGTGCCTATGTGATTTATTAAATTCTTTTTCCTTGTGTAATCGGTTAACTGCACTTGAAAGGTATAGATTCCAGAGATGAGAGCAAAAGGCTGAAGAAAATGAGGTAGAGCATTGTAACTTGCTCAAGATTTGTGCCCAGCAGACAGACAAAAAGGTAAGCGTGGTGACAATAGAAAATGCTTTTGAGATTCAGTAGCCTGTCTTCAAAGTGCTCATTGACAACGAGCTCATGAGTGCTCAAAGTTCTCTTCCATGCACGAACAGGCAGTACTGTTATACTGGAACCTGGAAAATTATGCTTTGTTAGGGTTTGTTTGTTTTGATGGTGGAGTTTTTATAGTAACCTCATTGTATTAAAAACCTGTGAGTAGCACAATTGTAATGCTGAACTCCACAGACAAAGGAAGATCCATCAAAGCTAAACACTCACTATGACTGAAAATATTTTCTCCTACATACTGTTCTGTTTTCAGCATCTTTGTCAGCCATGAAAGCACTCATGTCAGGCAGTATCAACAAGGGGTAGAAATTTCCCGTCTTTTGTGCAAATCTAATAGCAATGGCCTGTGGAGGGCTAATGATCATTTGCTTATTTTGATCTGTCTGTATTCAAACTGGAACTGTTATCTGTGGCCCCCCAAAATGCTTGTTGACTGTGCCTTACAGGTCAGGGAGCAGGGTCAGAGATTAGCATTGATCAGGAAGGGATAGTTTAATTTTTGATGTAAGGGGGACTTCCTACCAATAGCTTCTAAATGTAGCTTACAGTAAACAAGCACATGTAATGAGAAGATTGAAGAGTGGAATCAAGAATATTTTCTGAATATGCAAACTGGGATCCTGTAATTAGTTACCATTCACTAGCATTTTAAGTGGGAATTTCCTTACATTACAGAGAAAATTGTTTAATATCACATTAGATAAAATGTTCTCTCTATCACAAGGCAGGTTATGAGCAGACAAGCCATTGAAGAACAGGGGTGGATATCAGATGTTATCAAAATGTATGTGAGACTAGAACTTCTTTTAACTATCCATGAGTGAAAACTCAGATGCATAAGGAAAATGTAGACAAGATGGACAAAGAAAATGTAAGAGAGAAGGGAAAAGGAAAGGGAGAATTAGAAATGCAAAAAGTTATTGGATAAATAGATATCAAAGAAAAGTGAGTCTGGAATGTTTCTTTATTTGAAAAGAAAGGAAAACGGAAGTTTTCTAGGAAAACAGGAAGTCACAGAGAAGGAAAGAGAGAAAGAATGCAAAAATCTTCCCTCTCTTAAATCATTGCTGAACTCTAAAACTACATGAGCTGGTAAGGCAAAATAGTCAGCCAATATGGAGAAGAAAGAGAAACCTGTATCAATCTATATTACCATGGATTGTGCTGGAGCCCAGATGGATAAGACAAACTGGATGAACGCTGTGTGGCCTGAAGGGTATATAGGATGTTTAGGACAATCAAATCAGGATGTCATGGCATATGTTACAGAGACTGAACAAATATGTATGAAAAACATGAAAGAATGAACTGAGGTGCATGGGTTGGGCTGGCACAGAGGTAGAATGTACTTCTGCACATATCAAACAAATGGTTTCATTGTTTTCATGATTTAGTAGATGAAAAAGGAGCATTTTTTACCGTTATTTTGCTTAGCAACAGCAACAAAGAAGAGTACTCAGCTGGGACTGTCAATTGCTCAGGCTCATTAAAATATTAACAGAGAACACAGCAGAGCTCTGAGCCTGCAGAGCTGCCAAAATCAGGTTCCCAATACGCAGGCAAGGAGTGTTGAGAGTTTTTCTCCTTCTTCTTTTCTCTTTTACCTCTTATTGTCATCAGTCTTCAAGTAGACTGCTTCCTATGTTAGTTTTCTCTAGCTACTTTTCTTGCGTCTCAAGTAAAGAGGCCTAGGGCACCACGTCCCATGGCTTCTCCAGCAAATAGTACAGATTAATGTCCATCCCGGAAGACCTGTTGTGACAGGTTTCTTTTCCTCAGGTCCTCCTGTAGCCAAAACAATGCGAAAGTTCCCCTGCCTGCCATGACAGCCTGATTAATGTTAGAGGAATAATAGGACCAAACCCAAGAAGATAAATAAGAGGTCTGAAGATATTGTTGGATTGTCAGAATACATTGCTTAAGGTGCAATTTGAGTAATTTCAAGACATTTTGACTGACTTTATGAAATTCTGTTAGTGTTGCTATGGTGGGTTGACCCCGGCCAGCAGCTACACGGCTGCTTGCTCATTTCCTCCCTGGGATGGCAGAGAGAATAGAAAGCACAAAAGTGAGAAAACTCGTGGATTGAGGTAAAAACATATTAATAGGTGAAGGAAAGAGATGTGATGTCAAGTGATGCAAAGGCAATCACTCACCACCTCTCACAAGTAGACCAATGTCAAATCAGGAGCCGCCTTGGAAGACAATCTCCCCTTCTTTGCTGAGCATGGCACCATATGGTATGGACTGTCCCTTTGGCCACTTCAGGCCAGCTGCCCCGCTGGTTCCCTCCCAGCTTCCCGCCCACCCCCAGCCAACTTGCTGGGGGCACAGACTAGGAAAAAGAGAAAGCACTGTTTAGCAACAGCCAAAACACTGGTGTGTTACCAACACTTTTAGCCACAAAGTCAAAAAAGCAGCTATAATTGACTATATTGACAACTATAAAGAAAGTGACTCCCAGTTAATTCGAGTCAGACCCAGTACAGTAGCTACGGTGGACCTGATTGTGATTATAACTGGTACCTCTAGAAAAGAGAACAAAATGAAACAGTGAAAATACTGATTTCACAGTGTAGTGCATTCTCTCATATA
Source organism: Oxyruncus cristatus (assembly GCA_013399855.1). NCBI lineage: Eukaryota > Metazoa > Chordata > Aves > Passeriformes > Cotingidae > Oxyruncus > Oxyruncus cristatus. The sequence goes on along the minus strand of VXAY01007526.1, from coordinate 98,159 downwards.
GAACTCTCATTGCCTGCCCCCATCTATAAGGTGAGAAGGAGTAAAGGCTTTGACAAGGTAAAAAAAAGTAGTTTTCTGCATTTTCCATTTTTCTTTTATTGCTCCTTTTTAACTTAGTTACCATGACTGCTTCTCCTCTTCTTCCTACAGCTTCATTTTTCTATTTCTCTGTGGTACATTCCCTTCTTCAAGTTATCCATAACCAGTAAACCAGTAGATTTCACCACTGCTCTCCTGCAGCTTTGGAGCCAGTGCATTCCCCTCTGTCCATGTCATACACAGAGGATGAATGCTCCATTGCTTTGGAGAGCCAGAATTTCTCTAAAACCATCTGCTCAGCTTCTACCTCCAGAAGTATATACTTTTAGCATCCATCCACCAGTTTCATACTTTCCAGTATCCTAAAAACAATACAAGGCATAGTCTTTTAGAAAATACTACTGATGTCTTCAACCCTTTATTTTCTGTGCTGATGCAAACTATGCTGCTCACTGGCGTTCAGCCCCACTTGGTCAAAGAGTATAGGCATACATCTAACATCTCACTCATATTTGGAAAGCATATGTTAAGTGCCTTGCTGAACTGGACTTTGGATAGCAATTTTAATGTACTTCAGGGGATGAATTCTTACAATTAGATCAGTATTAAAACAGGTTAGCCCACTGTCAGCACAGTAACTTTCAAGGAAAAGGAGGATTTCATAAGAAATAGGAATATCATTGAGTTTGATACAAAACAGCTCAGAAACATGAATTTTTTTTTTTTTTTTTGTACTGAGGAGGTTGTACCTGAGGGAACAAGCACAGAGAAATCATTTGGGGTTTTTGTTCCTTGTATAGTTAGTCCATTCCTGAAAGGGAGCCCAAATGCTGAAATGCATTTAAAAAAACCTAAAAAAAAAAAACCTAAAAAAAAAAAAAAAACCTAAAAAAAAAAAAAAGTAAACAGTCTTTTAGTAGCAGATATGGTTGGAAGTTTGGGGTTTTTCTATGAACACAGCTTTTCTGGTTCTCTGCAATCATTGTCAAACGTTGATCAACAACATGATAAGCTCCTACCAATGCGAACTGCATTATCTCACTTTGTACTCACCAGAGCAATTGATAAGCTTTATTGGAATGCTCTTCTTCCCACCTGAGTTCCTGAGTTCACAGCTGTAGTGCAGCATATGTCTTTGTTCTTCTTAGAGTGAAGGATTAAAATAGTTCATTTCTGCTATTTGGTCTAGTTGTCATAAGTTATTTTCTGTTGTCCTTAAAGGCTTCCAGGAGAGCTGCTTGACATCAGTGACATGGAGAATCAGGATGGTAGCTCTGTAAATAAACTATAAAAAGTAGTTAGGCAAGCCCATCTGAGACACATAATTACTCTTGTGAACTGGAAAGTGACAATACAATACGGACTGATTTTGATGTTTAAGATAGACAATAGGATCAGGTATTTCTCTGGATTCTAGTCCTCACAGTGCACTAACCTATGGCCTGACTTACAGCCAAAAAAGGTATGTCAATACGTGTCACTTTTAGGAAATTTTAGCTCACATACCCTAGGACGACAACAACACAGATTTTCCCTGAGCCCCGGTGTTCCTTAGCACATCTGCAGGGAAACAAAATAAAGTCATTTGGAGGAAGGAGAGCCTAAAGGCTCTTATAGCTATAGTAAAATGTGCTTTAGCTGCTTTTATCAAAGGGCAATTCTGAGTACATACATCACATACGCTGTGATGGAGGTGAAATATTTTCTGGTTTGTGCCCCCTCCTGCTTCACTGACTGTTGCTCCACCTCCATAGGTGTAGAAGTTGGTACCCATTAACATCAGCGACACCAAGCACCCAAGACAGGATGCACTGATTAAAGCTTACGTCATGAACCAGAAACTTATTTAGGTCAGTGATCAATAGTTACAATATGCCAACAGCTAATACTGATTCAAAACTCTCCTGCAAATTTTACATGCATTTTAAATGAATTTGGTTATGGTTGCCTAATATCCCAGTGAATTGTATTGCACACAATAAGAGAGGAGAGCACTGTTTCTTCTCAGGGCTGGGTTTTGTGCCAGGTCCAGCCTGGCTTACGTGTTTGATCTGAGGAGAGTGTTCATGACTGATTTCTGAATGGACCTGAGCTGAGAGTGAGGCATCTGAGTCCTTCAGTCATTCCTGCCAGCTGGCTTGGTATGTACCTACTCAATATCCTGTGAAATTGATATAGCCGATTTAAGGAATGCACTCTTGGGATCGGTGTCTCATAATGGGTTTTATGAATAAATCAGGTATGTAATCTAGGTCTTTGGATTCTACTAGATGACAAGGCACCCTTCAGTTAGATACTGTTCTTTTATCTGCTTTCCACCTGTACAGTGTAGCATCCTTGCTCCTGCAGCTGGGACCAACATGATGTGAGAGAACAGTTCCTACCACAGCTGTTAGGGCAGCTACGTTGTAGCGCTTTGGGAGAACAGAGTGGTACAGCAAGGATACTCATACTGAGGTGGCAACTTAACGTGGTTGTCTTGCTTTCAACCGTCTTGATCTGAGGTGCATCTGAGGTGATCTTTGTCCATGGCTGACAAACCACAGGAGTGTCTGCCAACAAAGGATCCTCAGTAGGATAGTGTGTTGATGACTCTTTCTAGTCCCTACCTTCCTCCTGTTTGTTTGTGTGCTGGGCACTTTCAAATTTCAGCTGATAATTTAGTTTGGAACTAACAGAGAAGATGACACAGGTAGGGTAAATGCTAGCCACAGTCTCTGGTGCCTGCACTTCTTGGAGCTGTACTTCTCCCACAGGAAGGGAGGCCGTAGAATAAATACCTGCAATGTGGTTCTGCAGTGCTCTGCCTGTCAGTGCTGCTTTAAATACTCTATTTATCAGGCCTGGAGACTTGAACGATGCCTATTCTAGAATATCAGTGACCACTAGGACAATATTCTGTTGTTTGCACAGCTTCTAAGTCCTTCCCCCCTGGGAAGTGTCCCCTTCCTAAGTGGTGTGGTTCTAAGTGCACAGGTGACTGCCCAGGTCCAGACCTGGCCCCCTGTGCCGCATCCCGATGTGCCAGTACAAAAGCATATCCAGCAGCCTGTTTTGTTCAAATGCTTCACAAGTGCCAAGTCAGAAAATGTTGGGTTTTGGTGGAAAGAAAACAGCTGTTTATTTTATTTAAATGATGGTGTGGATTTTAATTCAGCAAAGACATGAAGTATGTTGGTAAATTGTGAGTGTGTGTAGGTGGGTGTGTTGGTGGGTGTAGGGAGCATATGGAAGAACTGCAGCATGAGAAAGCAGCTGACAGAAGGGGTTTGCAAAGTCTACGGCAGAGCAGACTTCTCTTCGTACATTTTAACTCTCCTTTTGACAACCATTCATGCTGCAACCTCGTCCTCTCCCTTCTAGTTGATACATTATGCTACGATCTCTCTGTATTTGCTGTGAATTTAATTCTTGTATTTATAGTTCCAAGACCGAAACGGGAACACAAAATTAAAACAAACAAACAAACCAACCCACAACTTAGTTTGCACAGCATCAAACTGTACCGTAAGGGGGGGGTGTGTGTGCGTGTTTGCTATCCATGACACTTCATGCGTCAATCCGGAACCATTCTTGTTACCATTAAACACTGACCATAGTTACCGTGCCCCGTTTTTGCCCAACAGCGGAGTGACAGCACAAGTCCAAGCCTCAGGGCACAGTCCGTGAGGGCCGGCGGACGCCACTCCGTCCTGTCCCATCCGTGCCCT
>VXAY01007526.1:80151-94342 GCA_013399855.1 Oxyruncus cristatus | reverse complement strand
GGGGTGCGGCGGGCGGCGAAGGGCGGATGCGGACGGGGAAGAAGAAAGATGAAATTCCCGTTTCTCTGCCCCTTCGGAGTCTGCGGAGTCTTGCTCTGCGGCGTGCTCGCACGCGGCTGTGCCGCGTTTCTCTTTCGGGGGAGATGGCGAGATAAAAAAATGAGGGGAGCTCCAGCGGCTGGTGTTCGCTGCGGCATCAGTGACACCTCTGCCTGGGAACACTGACAAAGGCTTCCAGCGGGATTTTTAAGTTGTGAAGCGCACAACCGGTAACATACTTACCAAAAGGCTGGGATCTTACATGAAAATCAGGTCCAGCTGCTCGGTGGTTGAAAGCGGGCAGACCAGACCAGGCTGTAACAGCTACTTCAGCTGGAAGGGACCTACAAGGACAGTCCAACTGCTTGACTCCTTCAGGGCTGACCAAAAGTTAAAGCATCTTATTAAGGAAATTGTCCAATTTCCATTAGACACTGACACGCTTCGGGCAACAACCACCTCTCTAGGAAGCCTGTTCTGGTGCTGTAGCATTGAAAAATCACTTCCTCTTTGAACAGCCCTTTTTGGGGGAGGCTTTGTACTTCAACATTCAGCATAAGCAGGGTGGCATTTTTTGTGCAGCTCCTTTAAAGCCATACCTCACATGAGTAAAAAAGAGAAGGAATAACGATGATTTCTCTAGCACCTTTTGCAGTAGATTGACTTTGTATTTTATTTGTATGGTCTGGTCTGGTAAACTTTGGAAATCTTAGTTCACGTTACCAGATCATAAAACATTACCTTCCCAAGAAACATTTTGTTGAAGGTGCTTACATGACTTGGGAGCACAAATTCTACTCAGTGAAAATACAAATTATGTTCCCAGTCTTGGTAAAGGCAACAGATGGTATTTCACTACTAAGTCACATTGTTGAGATGCAAGTAACACCTGAGTAAAATGTAAGGCTTGTTCACCTTGCCTCAGATCTATGAAACTTTACAGTTTGTATGTCTAGATATACCTGATGCCAATGGCACCAGCTGCAATTCTCAGCTTTTTTTTTTTTTTTTTCTATGTGCCCTCTCACTTATGCTTATGGTCCTCTTCTTAACTTGGATTTTTAAGGCCCTTAGTTATGAATGCAAAAGAAGAGCTCACATGGGGCTTTCCTTTTGTTGAACATACCCTGGACATTGTAAGACAGTATCAGGGAGAGAAAGAAGAAAACAAAATAAAAAAGGAGGAATGCGAACCTAAAGAGGGGGAAAGAAATGAGGGATAAGAGAAACACGGTGATAGCAAAGGAAGATTCCAAAGACCAAAGGCATACAATGTCTGATGACAGAAGAGAAAAAGTTTTCTCAATCCTTCTGCTCTATTTGCAGTTCTTAACTCCCCAACCTCTGTGGAGAATATTCTAAAAATCTGAATAATATTGAAATCACTGTTTTCTTGTTTTGAGGATACAGAGAAAAGCATGAAAGAGTAGGCAAAAGTCAAAGCGTGCCCATGCTACATACTGCTCTGTAGTGCAGAGATGGAAGAATCCAGACAGAATCTGGACAGTTACCCTGCAGCTGTACAGGAGACAAGCCTGGGCTATGCTCCTGCCTCCTGTGCCAATCTGCACCTGCAACAGTATCTCCACACCATCCTGAAGTCTACTATGTGGGCCAGAAAGCAAGTGAAGAACTCTCGCACTGTGATATTTAAAAAAAAAACAACTCTGTAATTCACAGTTGACTCAGGACTCAGAATTATCTATCTCATGAAATATGGGCATAAAGAGCATTGGGCATGTTGTCCTTTCCACTGTGTACCACTTACAGGAAACCCCACTGTAGACCTGTCACTGTCTACAAGAGAATCTTTTCAACAACCTAATCCATACCCATAACTGTTGTCCTCATTTTACAGGAAGGAAGAGATCATATATATATAACTTACAACCATTGCAAAGTTCACTGTCAACATCAGAATTCAAGAGTTCTTGTCTCTGAGGACTCTGCTCACATCTCTGAACTGTATTTACTCCAGAAAGAAGATTCTTCTTTGTTAACTTGAAATAAGGTGTCTCAAAGTCCTACAGAAAAAAATGATCTTTTAAAATAGAATTTGGCATTTCAACCAAACATTTTAAAACATGTAAATTGCAACAAGTTCTGCAACAGAAAGGTTTCCATGGTCCAATGCTTTCTGGTAATTCCAGGGAAAAAAAGGAATCTGAACAGAAAATCTGACCTTTTCAATAAGAAAATAAACACTTTGACCCAATTAATTTTCTCAGGGAAAAAAAAAATACAATCATGACCAAAAAATTTCCCATCTAAAGTATTTTATTTTATTCAAATAAATAAATTTTAAACATCGACGGTTCTTAAGTGGAATTTAAGTCCTTTGGCCACCTCTTCTTTTCTCTTGAAATCACGTAGCAAAAAGTTTAGCCACCCCTGAGGTAGGTACATACTAGACTGGGCACTCAATGTTTGAAATACAGTGTATGGAATTGCTCACAGCACATTAAGAATGCTCAGCAATGTGCAGTTTTAGGGGTTCACTTTATGCTGTAAGATACATTGTGCTGTTAGCAATCTTTTTTCTCTCACTAAGCACATATTACCTGAGTTTTCTAGCTGAGCATACACCTAAATGACTTTCTTTTTTTTTAAAAGAGCGCCATAAATTGTCATCAAAGACAGGAGTCTCAATTCAGCTGTTATTTAAAGACTGTCTGCTTATTCTCAAAGTCCTATATCATCTTTACATCAATATCTTTTATAGAAAAGGAGGAATTCAGGGGATATAAAACCTACAAGCCCAATTAATAAAGCTTTACGTACATTTTGCATGTTGAATATGGTGTGGGTTTTTTTTAAACAAAATTCTGTCTTGCAGGGGTTTTCAGTGACCTTTCTTAATTTCCTTAGCTTATTTTCCAAGATGATTGCTTTTCATCCATTTTTTCCCAATAAGAAACAGTGGTAACTGCCTCCACTTTGCTGAAAACTTCTCTGCAGGGTGTTGATCCACTTGTCCTTTAAACAGGGGAAACCCCAATTTTGGGGAGTGCCTGTTAAGTAAGAAAGTTGTACAGTGATGTGACTCCGCATGTGTGTGAGAGAGAAATCAATTAAAATCCAGAGTTGAAAAAATAATTCACTGTATGTAGCATAGAAGAAAAATCATGCTGAAGTCCTGAGCTAACTCACATAATGCTTTCAGGAATCAGAAAAATGACACTGTCAAAACACAACATTAGTTTTCAGAAGGCTCCAGGCAAAATTTTATTTATTTAAAGTTAGCTCCTATTTTAATAACAAAAAACTGGCAGCATATTCTACATCAAAGAAAAAACTTTTCCTAATGTTTCCATTCCTCTTGTGAAGTACTGAAGCTGAAATAGTGGAGCTGTCTTTCTCTAAAATAATTACATGAGTGGCAGGATCACAACCTGAGAAAGCTTTTTGTCTGCACTGGGGACTGTAGCATAAAGAATGACATTTGGCTTGCCAAATCTGAGCTGCAATATGAGATAGTCAGACTTGTAGTATTTAAATAGTTAGTTTTAAACAAGATCCATAACAATGAAAGACAAGTCCTGAATCAACATCTTGGTACATTGTAGCACCTTGATCAAGGAAAGGTACAAATGAGAAGCGCATTCATGGGCTGTAACTCTCCAGTCAAGACCTATTAGCCATATTCCTTGTGGCAGCACCCAGGAGAAATGTCCCCTAACAGCAGGACAGCACACAGCTGGTGGCTTCTCTTGCATATAATCCTCATTTCAGGCATCCTCACCTTCAGATGCCAGACCAAAGCAGCTGTTAGAGTAGTCAAAGCATTTACCATATTATACCTTATTGAAGAAATGAGAGATGTGTTTTAAAGTTCACTTCTGGATCTTTTTCCTGGCAACTCTATTTATTCCTCTTTGTTCTTCATGCATTAATCTTTTATAGTTAGAACCAGCAATAGTGAGAGGCAGTCCAGGGTCCTTTCCTTCAAAGACATCCCATAAATAAAGAATAAACCCCTTAGGTCCCTAGACCTGTTCTTTGCCTTTTTAGCTTGACTTTCCCACCACTCCCTAGTAATGTCATTCCTTTAACAATGACTTCTTGTCTGTGTTTCCTTTCTATTCTTTCATATTCTTTAACAACTCCTGCTTTGAATCTTAACCGATCCAGCTCTGAAGCTGTGGAAATTTGGTTACAAAAGTCTCTACATCTGCATGTATCTGTGTCTTGCTGCAGAATGGTTGGGTATGTCTGGGAGTAGGACTGAGCTTTGTTGCAATGAGATAATCTTACATCTGAGAAATGTATTTCTTCCTTCTGGGCCCCTGGTCTTTTATAAGCAAAAAAAACACTTACTGTCAAGGCAGCCACCAGCAAACCCACAGGAATCAGTGAAGGTGAAACAATGCTTGCACAAGCTTGCACCCCTAATGCAGTGGTACAACTTTTATCTCAGACAAACGAGGTCTTACCTGTAAAGTGGGGCTATGGCAATAACACAATGTACCGGGGATGTTATGGTCAGAGAGTACTGTCAACAGCTGCCAGTAGCAGAGAGTTGCAGAAGGAGAACAGAGACTTCTGCCTGACAGAGAAGGGGCAGTAAAATCCCTGACAAAGAGGGATTTTACCCCTGTATCATGGCAAAATCTAAAGTAGAACAAGTCTTCTCATGAGTAACAGAAAGTAATAACACTAGCTGCCTGGTGATGTGCCTCTGAGGTTGAGAACTGCTGCTTCTGTCAAAGCAAATACCCCTACCTGGGGACTCTGGAGAGTGGAGGAGCTCTTCTCCCAGCACCATAACCACAGAGACCTGCCCACACGTGTGCTGCGAGGGGAGGCCCCTAGCACATGCGTGGCTGTCCCAGTGATGGCCCAGGCACATTTTATATGATGGACTTGTAAAGCCCTTTGGGATCATCAGGGATGAATCATGCTGTAAAATGTATCATTAATGTTACTAGATGTATTATAGACTTCTCCTGTGATCTGAGACTGCTGCAGGCAGTGTGCTGGGAGAAAAGCTTTCCAGATTGTGCTCATGCAAATTCCTATCTGTGATCACATTCGTTCTGGTTCCCACTACAACATTACTTTCACACTCATGTGTGCTGCTCACTCAGTCTAAACTTTTTGCTATTGCAGGTTGTATGACTACAACATAGCATCCCTTTGCCAACACCTTGAAAGGGTGAGAAAACATACAAATATGGAAATAGAGGCACAAGAAATCAAATGGATATGCTTAAACTTATCCAGGAAAGGGGTGGTGTGATCCTAACCTATGCCTCCTGACTTTAACAGGCCCCCTAACAGGTTACTAGGTCGTAGCACCTGTCAGTTTGTTGAGGGTGTTTAGTTCAGCTTGCTTTTTGGTTCTGAAACGTTTATTTTCTTCTGATCTGCGGATCTTAGTAATTTAAAACAGAACTGGAATTTCTGAAAGCTGGGAAAAGCAAATGTGAAATCTGACCTATTTCGAGTACAACCTGTTTTCACTGTGGACGGTAAGTCTTGTCAGCCCGGTTAAATAATGCAAACAGTATTTCAAAATGATTTAGGATTAGTTGATACAGTCACAAAATAGCCATATAATAGGAAATGGAGGATGAGCAGACATATCCAAAACATGTTTTTTAAATATTGCAAATGAAATGGAGAGTCAAGGCAAAGGCAAGGAGACTAGGGCTGGTGACATATCCTGTGAGAGGATCCTCAGAACAAATTGTCTATTTGGGAATGTAGGGAAAAAGCAGACAGTGCTCTCAAAAAATGAGAAAAGCAGGAAATCACAGGCAAATCCTAGCCATGAATTAATCCAACAGAAGTCAAATCCAAGAAATTGTGAGCAGTGAATCATCAGTAAAAGGGCACTTGCATGTAACATATGAGTTCAGTTCACAGGTACCCAGTCTGTTTTTTAAAATTAAAATTTAAAATAGGTCAAAAATATTCAGTGTTCAGATGAAAGTTGAAAAAAAGAACCTTGCAAAGTCTCAAGTCTGTATTTTGAATGTTTGTCTAATACATCAACACAGGCTGGCTTGCCAGAAGTATTAAAATACAAGTAAAAAGATCATAAATTAGTAAATTGTCAAGTATTCTTAATACATATTCTCAATGCCAGACATTTATAATAGTAAAAGCAGGTTACTTAAATATTAAGTGCCAGTTAGTACTCAGAGAGCTCAGAACAGTTTTACTTTAACACATAGAATAAGATAGGTTTGCTTCAGCAAACCCATCCTGAAAGAAATAACAAAGATTTAACTTCTTTAAAAGTTAAATGAAAACATGACACATGAAAAAGTTTCTGTACTTCAGGATTTCTGTGTTCATTTAGAGAACTGTTACACCATGAAGTACAAATTTTATTAAACCAATGCATTCATTTATTTGAAATAAAAGTTTTATTCAGTCACTGTATTTTGATAGACTAGACTCTGCACATAGACAGGAGATAATGGATTGAACAGGATGCCCTTGAAGGAGAAGAGCTGCTTCAGATTACCTCTCTAATACTCAGGAGACATCCTGGTTCCAATGCTCGTTAGACTTCTGAGGGCTAAGAGGAAAGATGCGCCCATGCTATCTGGTGTAACAAATCAGCTCCTGAATCACCTAACTGTAAAACTCATAGGGAAAAAAAATTAAATAATCTCTGCTTAAAATATCTCAGTGTCATTTTAAAATCTATTTAGGAAGATCAGCTCTGGTGCCTTTATAGCACCTTAGCCATGTGCATTGTAAAGGCTCACTGGTACTGTTGCCATCACTGGGTTTTGAAATGAGCACAGTGCAAAGTTACTAAATCAGTTTTGGTCTTGCAGTGCCATTTGGTCATACTTTCAAGCAATTAAAGAAATTGATATACAGAGACTTTTAAAAGGAGGAAGTGACAAAATTTCACAGACACAGAGAACTATAACAAGACAGATTATTTTTAGAAAAAAAAAAGAAGCAGAAAAGATGTGTAAGACATATTCTAACACTTGTTAAGAAGAGAATGAAAAATTAAAACCTTGGGTTACATTTTTAAAGACATTTTCCCACTCATTACATAGCCCTTCTGTGTTGTGAGTGCTGGAGTCTAGATCAGCCAACTTCTTGTGTCGTAATATGCGCACAAAACATTTTCTTGCTGGCTTAGTTAAAACCATAGGAACAGAGGAATTTGTGTGTATATATAAGTCCTCAAAACCAGTGTTTTAGCACATATGGGAATTTATAGTCTCAAGATTAAAACTTGCTGGGGTAAACACTCCACCAAGCTTGCTTTGAAAGAAAACCCATAAAAAAACCCCCCAAACCAAACCCCCTGCATCTATAAATTTTGAGCATTAAATGTCTTCCCTCTTTTCACTAAAACACATATATATATGTGTGTGTGTGTGTCTGTGCCCATCTCCCTACCTCACATTGTCAGCTAGCACTTTTGTTATAAAGAAAGTGAAAAAGAGCTCTGTGAAATACCATAGTCATAGTATGACCCAGTAATTATGATAAAAGTACGTCAGCATAAGGCAGATAAAATGGTGCTATTTCTTTCTGTTATAAAAGTCTTAGGTCTCTATATGGTGCACAACACTTCAATCACCTACCTTGCATATCAGTGTTGAACAAATGGCCTTGTTCATACCTAAAACACTGTAGATTCAGCTTATCGTTTTAGTTACTCGCACCACTCAAAAACTGTTTGAAGCCTCTCAAGGAGAAAAAGTCATCAAACTATTCATTTTAGCTATTACCAATAAACCAAGGATCAAATATGTTTTAAGTCTAACATAAAAATGACACTGAATACTAATCAACTAATGTATTGTTAACAGGTTCATCCTTTTTTTCTTAAGAAATTTAATACATACATGTATTTATACACTGTTATATAAAAAGCTCTCTGCCTTCCCCGCTTGAAAAATACTCAAAGACCTATGAAAAAAGTAAATCTTACTAAAGAAGACGGCAGCTCTGCTATATTATTTGATGTAATAGTAAGGAACAATAACATTTAACATTCTCTAATTTCAAATATTGATCAGCATAGTTTGCTGGCCATGCAAAGCTTCCAACAGAGGAAGATCTTATCTTTAGTCACTTGTATCATTTCAGGTGCAGCCAAGTGTGTTTCTGGTAGCGGATAAGAAAATTAAACCAGAATGCTAACTCCACCTCTTAGTTACCTCAATGTAAACTTACTACCATGCAGCGCTCTCAGTTATATGCTGGTACAAGAGTGCTCCAGTGCTCACACACTGGAAGAGAAGCAGTGAGAATATACAGATATAAAACACAGGCAAGGCAAAGATTTGATACTCTTTCTTAAAGTTTAATTTTATAGCCTTTTTCTGAAAGTAAGATTTCTCTACAATGCAGAAGGCTTTCTTTCCTGTATTGACCTTATGTAACGAGTACAATATCAGTGGCAATGAAATTGATAGGAGCTGTGTGTGAGCCAGTTCTAGTGAAAGCAGGGGTAAAACTCCTGTTGATTTTCTGGAGAAGACTGAAGCCCTGGCTTTATGGTAGCTTTGAGTACTGGTAGCTACCTGAATATTGGTAGCTCTTTAATAAGAGCTGTCTACCAGATGTAAAGCATAAAGATACCCCTGCCTCAGAAAAAGCTGGATGGCAAATCCTACTGTCTGGCCATGATCCTCATTATTTGTTTCTGTAAAATGTGCATCCTGAATACTCCTCTGAATAATTCTTTTATTGTGCTAGAAAAAGGCTAAAATTTGGCCACAAATAAGGTTTCTATGGGTTGGCCTGAAGTGAGTTTATTCAACATAGAATTGAAGGGAATCCAGTCTTTAAAACCATACTGGAGGTAATATTCTGGTTTTACCTCCACCCAAATGACCTGAAGTTATAATCAGTGTATTGTAACCAGGCCTAAATATATCAAACAAAAGAGCTGATGTGATCAGATCAACTGCATCTCCCAAGAGCCACCTGCAATTACCTGCAGACGTTTAAAAATAAGAGAGAAAAAAGTACATTATTTTTGAAAGAAACCTTTATTCTTCATAAAAACCTGACTCTGTCACATATAATGAGGCATCATAAACAAGCTAAATACAACTTTGCTTAAATCAAACAATATTGCTTCATGAAAGTATCCAACACAGTTAGTATCGATTCTTTTCTTTGTTCTCTCCTGGATGGAATGTATGTGTGCTTTGGTATCAGCTCATCTCTTTTAAACTGCTAGCTTAGCCAGCACATCATATGAATAACCTCCTTGCCAGGTAAATCCACCACAGGTACTAAAATCAGAGCTGGGGCCTTCTCTTCCAGGTATTTTTCAAGGTATTCTTGCAGGCCTAAAATAGAAATGAAACAATTAATGAATTCTCTTTGTCTTTTTCTATTGTGTCCTATCTCTTACAAATGATTTCTAAATATTTTTTTTAAAATTACTGTGGGATAGCAATAAAAAAAAAAAAAGAAGTGAAAGGCAACTCTTAAATTTTCACTTTATATAGAAGGAACAATTATCATCTCCCACCTCCTTGTCAACTAATTTGAGATTAACTTTACATGTTGCCTAAGGCAAGAATTCAGCAAAACAGTTAAATGCATGTTTCAACCTTGAGTGAGCAAGTGGTTTGTTGATTACCAATAGAGCAAGCTGAAACTATGTGCAGGTAGTAAAAATAACTAAAGACCAGTTGAAATTCAGTTTTTTGTCATTTTTGGTATTTGGGTGATCGGCACATAATTGTCTGTAAATGAAATTCTTCTCTCAAATCCCACTGCGGTGCAGCAATCTACTAGAAGTTAAAATGGACCATTTTAAAAAACTTTATGAACATGATTTTGATTTCAAATCAATGGAAGCATCCCATGTTAAAGAAACAATGGAGGAAGTCCAGGAATGGCAACATATATGACTGTATATCTAAACTACAGTAAGATTCAAACTGCTAAAAATATAGAATCTGGCTACAAGGAGCTCTAAAGGGACTGGTATGTGTGGCAGAAGTTCAGAAATTTAAAAGTCCATTATGGGAACTGAATTAATAATTGATAAGACCTAAATAGAATATGGAGGAAAACTAAAGAATGGAAAATTTAAACTCAGTATCAAGACATTTCTGGTCATGCTGCAGCCTCAATGAACATGCTAGAAATCAAGTCACACAGAACACTAAAGAGGACTACCAAAAACCCTCTGAATGACCCTACGAAAGACAGTTTCCTAATGATAAGGTATAGCCTGCATCGGTTTTTGTTGCAATAAGTTATTTCTGTCAGCAGCTTCTGTGATTATGGCAATTTATAACACTAAGCAGTCTTGGCTAGAGAGGGTGTAAAGAGGGCAGAACTTGAAGACTGTCATAGCTTTTTTTTTTGGTGTCACTGCCTGTGAAACTGTGAATAGGCAGTTCAAAGTGTTACCTCATCCAGGATAAAACAGGGATTTTGCAATTGTATTCACCGAAGCCAAAACTCTTCTCTCTTTTTATCTGACAGGAGCAGCATAAATAAATGTAATAATGGCAATGCTACCAACAAACTACTGCTAAGACAGTACCAGTCTTCTGAAATTCTGCTGGCTTCCTTTTGTATTAACATCACTGACACTGGAGGTGAAGATAGGCAAGGATGAACCAAAGATCAGCAGTCACCTCAAAGGTCAAAGGACTTCTTCATATGGTGTGTAAAAAGGGACTAAGTTTTTATATTACAGATATTCAGCAGTAACCCAATAATTAAACATCAACTAGCATTTTTATTCTAAACTTTGACTTCAGAAAACTGTACGGCTATGCTAGCTCAAAAGGCATTAAGGAGAAAGGGTAAAGGCAAGCCCCCTCAAAAAATCACTCCTTCCACCCTATTAAAATTACATTTCCTTTTTTTCATAAATTAAAATTGTGAAAATATAATTTTAGTCTTTAACCTTTTTCACAGACTTAAAAGACCAGGTATTATTTTCAAAGGGAGAATTTGAAAGTGGGGCTATCTGGAAATAGAACTCCATTCTTTTGTATTTTTGAGGTGGCCAAAATAGTTGTAAATATTTACATTTTAACATTCCCCTAGTGGACTTGGTTGCCAGTCAGAAAGAGCCACCTTTCCTAAAGACCACTGCCTTTCCTATTGCCAGTGCCTACAAGTATAAATGAAATGTGGGTGAAAATCTGGGTCATATGTCTCTAAATATTTTATTGTACTTTCAAATGAAATAGTTTGATATGAAAACAGTCTAAATTAGACATGCATACATTTAAAAATTGTAGATAAAAGTTTGCTCATACAAATTTCCCCTGAAAAGCAGAGACTGAGTAATCTAAAACAGTAACATTGTACTCTAAGGTCTCACAGAAGACAATGCACAATTAGTAAATCCGTGGCAACCTATGCAACTGTAGCTGACACAATCAAAAAACTGACAGCTATGTATTTTACCTGCTGTAAGTTACTCTAATTCTTTCAATACTAATTGTATATTTTTAATAATGAGACACTAATAAAGGCACTATCTATATTTTTTTCACTCATTCAGATCATGAGTGTTTTCTAAACTATATAACTATTCAAAGATTTCAAAAACGTCTTTCCTTTATATCACTTATGGAAATGCTTGCTCAGTTGCATGCCATAGTTTTAAAAAGTGATGTTTAAAAGTGAAAACAAGTAATGGACCGAGGGTTACAGTGAGTGTGTTATATATATGACTGCTATTAGTTTATTTAATCTGCCCTGATACAGCACGTTTATTAAAGTGAAAGGAAAACCAGCTGATTCTCAGCAGCAAACAAGTGATGTGCATTGTGCATGTTTTCATTTCCTGTGACGTTCCACACTTATTATGCTAGCCACAAGCAGCACACTTGCAGTCTTATGGAGACCAGCCAGGGACTCCTGAGGCAACAGAAACCAACAGGGAAACACCAAGGAAATATCTCAAAGGAATTAAGGGACATTCCTCTGAGAAGGCAACACGACCGACAGCCCAGCTGAGGTACCTTTACACCAGTGCACACAGCATGGGCAACAAACAGGAGGAGCTGGAAACCACTGTGCTGCTGGAAAGTTATATCCTTGTTGCCATTGCTGAAACTTGGTGGGATGAGTCCCGTGATGGGAATGCAGCTATCAATGGCTACAGGCTGTTCAGAAGACAGGAGAGGACGGAGACGGGGAGAGGTTGCCCCCTACATCAAGAGTTGCATTGAGTATGAAGAGCTGTCTTTGAAGAACAGACATGAGCAGGTCAAGAGCCTGAATGTGCATAAGTCTATGGGACCTGACGAATTGCATCCCAGTGTCCTGAAGGAATTGGCTGGTGTAGTTGCCAAGCCAAGTGCCATGATATTTGAAAAGTCTTCGCAGTCAGGTGAAGTCCCAGGTGACCGGAAAACCAGAAACTTTGTACCCATCTTTAGAAAAGGTAGAAAGGAGGACCCTGGGAACGACGTCCTGTCAGCCTCACCTCTGTGCCTGGGAAGGTTATGGATCAGATCCGTCTAGAAGCTCTTCTGAGACACATGCAGAAGATGGAGGTGGTTTGGGACAGTCAGCATGGCTTCACCAAGGGCAAGTCCTGCCTGACTACCCTAGTAGCCTTCGTGGTGAGGTGACTCCATCAGTGGACAAGGGAAGGGATACAGATGTCATTTATATGAACTTCTGTAAAGCCTTTGACATGGTTCCCCACAACATCCTTCTCTCTAAATTGGAGAGAGATGGATTTGATGGGTGGACTATTGGATGGATAAGGAATTGGTTGGACGGTCACATCCAGAGGGTAGTGGTCAATGGCTCAATGGACATCAGTGACAAGTGGACACCTCAGGGGTCCATACTGGGACCAGTGTTATTTAATATCTTCATTAATGACACAGACAGAGGGATCGAGTGCACCTTCAGCAAATTTGCAGAAGACACCAAGCTGAGTGGTGTGGTTGACACACCTGAAGGATGAGATGCCATCCAGAGAGATCTGGACAAGCTCGAGGTGGGTCCATGGGAATCTTATGAGGTTTAATAAGACCAGGGGCAAGGTGCTGCATCTGCGTCGGGGCAACCCCCAGTATCAATACAGGGGCATGAACAGATGGAGAGCAGCCCTGCCGAGCAGGACTTGGGGATGCTGGTGGGTGAGAGGCTGGACATTATCCAGCAATGTGCACTTGCTGCCCAGAAAGCCAGTTGTATCCTGGGCTGCATCACAAGAAGTGTGGCCAGCAGGTCAAGGTGATTCTGCCCCTCTACCCCACTCTGGTGAGACCCCAACTGTACTGCATCCAGGTCTGGGATCCCCAGCACAGGGAGGACATCGATCCGCCGGAGCAAGTCCAGAGGAGGCCATCAAGATGACGAGAGGGATGGAGCACCTCTTGTACAAGGAAAGGCTGAGAAAATTGGGATTTTCAGTCTGGAGAAGAGAAGGCTTCAGGGTGACCTAATTGCTGCCTTCCAGTACTTGAGAGGAGCCTACAAGAAAGATGGAGAGGGACTTTACAAGAGCATGTAGAGACAGGACAAGGGGGAATGGATTCAAATTGGTAAAGAGTAGGTTTAGATTAGATAATAGGAGGAAATTCTTTGATGTGATGGGAGTGAGGCACTGGAAAAGGCTGCCCAGAGAAGCTGTGGATGCCCCATCCCTGGAAGTGTTCAAGGTCAAGTTGGATAGAGCACAGAGCAGTTAGGTCTAATGGAAGGT
Source organism: Oxyruncus cristatus (assembly GCA_013399855.1). Lineage (NCBI taxonomy): Eukaryota > Metazoa > Chordata > Aves > Passeriformes > Cotingidae > Oxyruncus > Oxyruncus cristatus. The sequence goes on along the minus strand of VXAY01007526.1, from coordinate 80,661 downwards.
GTCCCTGGCAGGGGGTTTGGAAGTGGATGATCTTTAAGGTCCCTTCCAACCCAAACCGTTCTGATTCTGTGTTTATAACTACATGAAATTTGCTGAAAGCAGGCGAGCTTCATCCCCGCCACCCCGGGACTGAAAAATAGTTAGTTCCAGGTAGATTTTCAGAGCAAAGCCAATCACAAGTTTTAGTAACGCCTCTGTGAATGACATATTTAAGATAACAGAAAAGAAACCTGTCGGGCAGAAGAAATTCCAGCCTGGAGGAGAGCGGAGGAGAACAAGAGATAGCGATGTAGCCTCCGAGGTCAGTGTAGCGGCAGGGGGGGAAGGAGAGGCCTGGGGGGGCCCCCTCTCCCCCTCCAGCAGTGGAAAAGACTTAAAAACTAAAACTCCTGCCACCTGACGAAGATTATTTGGAATGAAGAAACTTTCATGTGGTCTCCCCCATGGAGGCCTGGCTGGCCCGGAGAGGACAGAGATGGCTTGAGGCCAAGACTGAATCACCTGGAAGCC
>VXAY01007526.1:0-79879 GCA_013399855.1 Oxyruncus cristatus | reverse complement strand
GAGAGAGAGAGAGAGAGAGAGAGAGAGAGAGATTTCCAGCTACGGCCGATCGGAGCTGTCGCCCTGGAGATAATAGAAGAAAACTTTCAAGTGCTGCAAATTTGATTTAGAGGAACTGTAAACCCTGAAAGTAGAGAAGAGACTTTTCTCCTCCTGGACTGATACAGGGGGGGGAGGGATAATTCTGCCTAGTTAAAATTGTTGTATATATTATTCTTTAGTTGTTATCTTGCTAGTAATAAATTTAATATTATTCTCCCATGTCAAGTCTCTTTTGTCTGTATAAAACTTCTCTCATCTTATAGCAATTGTGTAAAAGGTTTGAAAAATATCAGTCCAGAGTGTCCATGACAATCCTGTAAGATGAAACCCCCTGCTCCCAAAAGATCCGCAGAAGTTCAGGGAGCAGATTCAGTATGAAGTGTCTTCCTGCACTGCTATGCGTTTTTGTTTTCACCTGGGTACAGCTGAGGGATATGGACATAACTAAAACTTAAAATGAACAAAAATTATTCAGTCTTCTGGCACTACCACCTAATTCTGACATTTCTTTGTAAAGACAGGATACTAAGATCAACAGTTCGATGATCTCTTATGCTGACTTAGCAGGCCTTCCATATAACATGGCACAAACTAAGGCTATAAGCTATTGTTTTTAAAAGGTGCTTTCACGATAAGAAAAAACAGTGTCCTGAGAGCTCCTAAAGTGTCATTCCAAATGATTAGGAATATGATTTTTACAGTGTTGCTGTCATTAGCAAGATTTAGGCAATATCAGGTGAGGCCACAGAATCCACATATATTTTCAAAACCAGGTCCCTGTTATTGCTGCCACACTCTTGCTTCATTGTATATCTGTAGGGGAGGAGTAATCTAATAGCTCATATGGAAAAGGAAAATGGTAACAAAAAGGAAGATCACATTTAGCCCAGTATATAAAAAATCACTTTCATATTACTACTATCTTTCCTTCACTTTTTAACCAAAAGATATTGTTACATTGCTTAGAGCAGGTTTTTAAATCCCTGAGCTAATAAAGCTCCACTGCTTGTGCTGTGGAGATCTGACATGCAGCATGTACTTTGAAAAGATGCATCACAGGGGATCAGGTTCCTAACAGTTGACTAAGAGTTCCAGTCCCAAAAGATCTGCCCCTGGTGTGCAGAACACTTAACCCTTCGACCAGTACCAACATGACTATTCACAAATTATTGATGTCCCTAAATCCCTGGCAGATTGCAGACAGTTCTTGTCTCCCTTGAAACCAAAGCATATGGTCACTAATGAGATGGATTAAAAATACATATACACATTCAGGGCTTTGCCACATGAATGCAAAGCCACAGAAATGTTAGAAGGTGATTGAACTGGACTGAACACTGTTAAATACATGATTAGCTTGTTATGGATCATTTCCATTGATCTATATACAGTTTCCCAGCATAGTTTAATTAAAGCTGTTTGGAACAAGCCTCTGCCTTAAATGATCAGGCAGTGCAATGAAAAGGTGAAACACAAGGAATGGGAGATCCCCCCCCCCTTTCTTAAACATCCAGCTGACTGTCTCAGTGGTTTACAACCACAGCAAGGAAGAAAACCATGCTTTAAAATATTGTCTGTTTTTACAGTCCAGGGCTTTCCCCATATTTTTCTTAATATAAAATGATGTAGTGGAATATAAGATTTTGAAACAAAACCTGTACAATTTGCTTGCTTCATTGTAATTAATACCTTTCTGTCCAAAACAAAATCAAGGCCTGTAAACAGGAATATACTGTTGGAATATAAAAGGAAGTCTACAAAATATGATTTTGCACTGATTGTTTTGATGCAGCTGTGAAGATTTTAAATGACAATAATGTGGACATTTTGCACAGTCCAATACTTGGCTTTTCATATGGTGCCTTATGCTTTTTGTAATTGTTCTTGATGACATTATTTCATGTTGGTCATTGTGATATTAAGGGACCAGGTTTTCAAAACTGCTCTACCCACAGGAAAAATGGAGGCAACATGTTGTAAATATTCGTGTTTCCACATATCATCTAGAACTTAAAAAATTCTGAGAGCCTACCAGTTGCAGGGAAAATAGGTCAAAGATGCATTATTCAATGCTTTTATAAATTTATTCTGAAATTATAAAATTTGAAGTCAGTCTTGATTTTTTTTTTGTTTCCAAGTGGGAAACATTCATATGCACAAAAAGAGGGACATAATAAATAAACTTAGGGGGATGGAACTGGAACTTGCTTCAAAGTCACCCACTTACAATTCTTTATCCTGGTTATTACACTGATTTACCTTGGTCCTTCTGGTTTTGAGTGAGTTGCAGTCTGTCTTTGACTACTTAGTTACAACATCAAGATAGCAATGATTTGCATACTTCTAATGATGGTCAGGGTGTAACTGACTTTTGTTAAGGACTGGTAACAAAGGGGAGTTCTGTGGAACCTTTTGGCAGACCAGATTAGGCAGAGCTATAGAGATGATATAAGCTCCTTCATGCAATACTGATGATGCATTTCAGTCACTCTGGCCTGGAATATTTATCTGAATACAAGTTAAGCAGCTGCTTTGAATTGCAGCGGAAGTCTGTTATAGCCATGATATATGAGACAAATGACCAGTATGAGTTTGGATAAGGCTGTGAAATGGCTTTAAACCTGAGATTTCCTAAGCCAGTCTTTGAAACTGTTACTATAAAAGAACTTGTGTTCTTTTCTACATAACATGCAAAACATAATCGATGTGGTGGATATTTCTTAAGCTGTATCTAGATTTCTCTCCTTTCTTTCAATGTGAACAATTGATGAATGAGCTTTCCTGCTGAATGGTAAATACACAGAAACATTTGTTCTAAAAAATTAAAAAGTAACTAGTATATTTTAGACTTCAGAAAAACCCCAAATTTACTGTTTCAGGCCTGTTTGTAAAGTGTACATATCCCAAAATTAAAAAAAAAAAAAAAAAAATTACAGAGGGAATTCTAGTTGTGTTTAGAACTCAAGTCTCTACAAACACATGCCTGGTCAGATGCCAAAGTTGCAACTCAGATCTGCATGTCTGTATTTGCAAACAATTCTTTCATAAAAACCTGTCTCCAAGAATTCATAACATTACATTTCAGTTTGTCTTGCAATTCATGGACCCATCTATACTGGTGGACTTCTTTCTTCTCATACTAAACTAGTTTTAGTTGTAACAATCAAAATGCCTTTTTCAAGTGATCACATAACAGGTGAAAATGTAGCCTGTACTGAAAGCACTAAAGCTAATGTTAGCCATCCTCTTTCAGCTCATCCCTAAAATCAAAGATCCATTTCAGATGATTGCAACCTTTGAGGTTCTTTGGGGGATATGGTTATTAGGATCCAGACTGATAGGACTCTGTCACTTTGGACATAAAATACTGTGAGCTGAAGGCACAGACACATACAAAACAGGGTAAAACTTCACCTAACGGAGCATTCACTAAGTGAAATCATAGAATCATAATATAGTTTGAGTTAGAAGGGACCTTTAAAGCTTTTCTAGTCCACCCCCCTTCAATGAGCAGGGTTGTCTTCAGCCAGACCAGGCTGCTCAGAGCCCTGTTCAACCTGACCCTGAAAGTTTCCAGCCATGGGGCATCTATTATCTCTCTAGGCAATCTCTTCCAGTGTCTCACCACCCTCACTGTAAAAGACTTCTTCCTTATATCTAGTCTGAATCTACTCTCTTTCAGTTTAAAACCATTACTCCTTGTCCTATGAAAAAGTCTGTCCCATCTTTCTAATAAGCTCCCTGTACATATTGAAAGGCCAAAAAAAAGCTCTCCAAGAAGACTTCTCCAAGCTAAATAATCCCAGCTATCTCAGCTTTTCCTCATAGGAGATGTCTCCCATTCCTCTGACTATTTTTTGTGGCCCTCCTTTGCACCTACTTCAACAGGTCCATGTCTTTTTTGTGCCAAGAGGAAAATCTGCTATAAAGGGAGGACTACTACTCTGCTATATTTTACTGTTAGTCCCATTTATGCAGTGGACTTCTTGTCCCTTTGGAATCTATCCCAGACCTAAAAGAAACAGTTCTAGCAATGTTTTTAAGCAGGCTACAGTGAAAAACATAATGAAAGTTGCTGTAGGCTGGAGGGTACCCACAGGAGTTCTAGCATCTCTTCCTACAGCTGAGCAGATGAAAGGAAATGAGGAAAATGAGCTGTGTTTTCCTGCATGTCTTACTGCTAACTCCTGCTCTCAGACTAAGTGAGGAGAAGTTGCGAGTGTGAAAGACAGCAGCCATGGACCTTACTGTTTGTGGGAGATAAAGAAAGATGAGTGATTGGCTTATCTTAATCCACACTAGTTAGTCAGTCAGGATGCTTGAACTTTGCACCACTAGCAGCAAGAGGAGAGGGACAGCTGGCATCAAATGACCAACTCTGAGGGAATCCAGAAGTTGCCTCTTCCCCTCCCAGCCTCACAATTCTCTCTGCTGTTCGTCTGTTTCAACAGGAGGGTGTGGGAAGGAAAAAGGGCTCACTCATAATCAGTGAGGGCATTAACATTTACAGGAACCTCACTTTTCTAGAGCTGAGTCACTTGGCTGAGTAACTGTGCAAGGTTTTTTAGACTGTAGCTCATGCATTTTTTTAGCATCTGAAAGAAATTAGTAGACAAAACAGTTATTTTTAGTGCTGGTTTGATTGTGGGCCTGTCAGCCTCGGTGATTCATCTCTTTTATCAAGCTGCCACAATAACTTGTTTTGTTTTCAGAGCAAAGTTTGATTAAAGACCAATTTCAGAGAAGTTACTCACTGTGGGCGTTAATTAGTGCTTTCTGGACTCTGCAGGGTTTATCTTATGATCCGTTTCACTTACTAAACCCTGTAATTCAATTTACATGAAGACGGGAATGAACCAACCCCTTTGTATTTTTCTGAAGGCTTCTGTTTAACTTACTCCTGAAAGAACCTCTCTCCTATCATTCCCTATTAAGGAATTCTAATTTCTTGCCTTTTTTAAACAAAATTAAAGCAATACTTTACATCTATAAAGACTTTTGAACTAATGAACTGAGAAAGAACTTCAGAAGGTGGTAGGTAAGCTTTAGGAAGCCTTTGCTTCTAAATAATGTTTTCAGTGGTGCCCTAGTATACTGTGCATCTAGGGAAAACTGGTAAACATCTATTTCTCTTCCCTGCATTTTTGTGGGTGAGGAGTATTGTCATTCTGTAAGAGAAGGTCGCTGGCATTCCTCTCCTCTCATCAGCAGACAAGAAAAGCCTTTTGTCTTTCTGCAAGCAATAGGCCATCTACTAGCTCTAAAATATTAAAAAAGTGGTTGATGAAAAAGACTTAGTAGTACTGGCAGGTAAAAAGCAGCACATGGAAGCAGAATTTATAACATGATAGAACAGAATTAGGAACTATGGAATAAAATGAATGAAAAGAAAATGCCATTGGGGTACTGTACAAATAGAAGCAGACAAGAAAAACCCCAGCCCAAAAGAAAACCTGACTCAGCTACAGTGAGTATTTGAAACTAAGCTGTATAAAACATGAAACCAGTACTAAAAAGACCAAACCTGTGAAAGAGAAGATGACCTAAAATGGTCTTTTTTTCTAGTAGGCAGCTTGCACAGGAGAACTGAGGCTGGATAAAGCAACATATTCAAGCAGAGTTCATGGACACTACCATCTTAAAACATCCTATTCCAAGTATACATTCTCTCTTGAACATCCTCTCAAATTTTGAAACCTAAACCTCATCTTAGTTAGGTATACTATGAACTTAGGCTGGTATGGAGTCTTCCCAAAGTTGTACAGTGTGACAGATGCACCAGAAATGATAAGGAGGCAAGAAAGTAAGACAATGATAATCATCAAATATACTAATATTTATACCAATTACAATTTCAATCCCAAATGCCATCCCTAAGACAATTATATGCCATCTAACCTCTCTGGACATACAGAAGTTAGCTTCCAAAGTTGCAGAAATAAATGTGACTCTTTTAAAGATGAACAAACGTTGCTGAGCTCCCCTGCACACTAGTTATGGCTGTTTCTCAGTAGAGAGAATTAAGATTTATCTTCCATAGTAATTCTTCCAAGCTGCCGGCTACAGCTTAGAAAATAGCAGAGCATGAAAACTCATCGCTTTGTGTTTTCCAGTGTTCTGTTTTTAGCCATGTCCTAGATACAGATTGAGAATCGGCCTATACAAGGTTATAAATGTGCACTTTTGTTTAAAATGTCATTAACCTTCTGCACTAAATAAAGAAACACTTAAGCATGCCCTTCCAGTACTCACAGTGAAGTCTAAATATAATTTCAGAAGGGAACAGAGGACTGAACTTTCCAAGTGCAATCACTCAGGGAAGAACTTGCGCTTTTTCTAAAACCATGACAGAGTGCAAAGATCATGAGCCTCTTTTCCCCGTGTGCTATCTTTCAGTGCTGTAACAATTCAATCTCTTTATGAGGTGGATGGTTACTGAATTTGTATTCCAGCTGTGTCCAGAGTCTCTGGGGAAGATGGGCTTTAATGACACCAAGCAGGGATGAGTTATAAATGGAGAAAGATTATTACAAAGATGGAAAACAGTAAGGACCCATTTTTCAAAAGGCATCTAAGAATGCACTTCCCAGTATGTGTGTGCAGTTGCTCGCTCATACACTCACCTGAATGTGCCCATGTGGGCAGATAGAACCACAGGATTCGCTAGGGGCTCACAGACGTGTTTTTCTTGTACTCTGAGTCAGATAAACATGTACTTTCTTTATTTTTTTTTCCAGATTAATTGAAAATTTGGTGTGAAAATGATCAACTGCAACAGCACCTGTGCAGTAATTATGGAACTTGCTTTTTTACCCTTGGGTCACATTATAGCTACTGACTCTTGGCCCACAGTCCAAGAGCACGAGATGGCGCAGATTTGCAAGCTGTAGGACAGTTGGTGGCTGTGCCCTCCAGGTAGGGTTGGGGACACTGGTGGGGCAGTGTGTGTGGGAAGCTCAGCTGTGCCTGCTGGTAATACAAGAACTTTTATCTCTAGGGCCTGTCAATCTGGCACCTTTCACAAGTGTTAAATTCACTTAAGTATATTTTTTAAGAAGCTGTCATGAGACATACTGAAGCAAATATGTCCTTCAGTGGTTGCACATGGACTCAGTTATAACAATGTTTGTTAAGTGCTTTGACATCCCCAAATGATATGTTTGGTGTAGCTTCCACATTTGTTCGTTTATTCAAGTCTGATAAATAGTCTCCAAAACCAATAGGTTTAAGAAATATCTCATTGGACACAGTGTATCCAAAAGGCCTGACCATGAAGAGATGTTTATATAACTAGAGGACACCACATACATCTGCTGGTAGGAGAATTTAGTCTACAAATAATACAAAAGCTTTCTAAAAGATATTGTGGTAAGCATCTTTAGATTGGGTATAGAGATGATCATATGGTCCTTGCTTCATGTCAAGTTAAGCTGCAATTATTTAAAAAAATAGTGATGGAATAATTTGTTTTCAGTTTCTAGGCCAGATTCTCAACAGCTGTAGATTGTAGCTATGCTAATTTACACCTGCTAAGGAGCTTGCACAGTATATTACATATTTATATACAGTATCTTGCAAACTAATGAGGTAATTTCCAATGTTTATCCTGGTAAAGAACTCTGAAACTTTAAATCAATCTCCTGCACTAATGTAAACGGCGTATTTTAACAGAAACAGATACAAGTGTACCAAAACATGTTAAATACATTATTAGGTCAATGAAGATCATTCATATTGATCCAGGTCTGGCTTCACAGCACAGTTTAATCAAAGCTGCCTGGAATATGTACAAAGTGGTCATGGCATTCACTGCCTTTAGTCCTGAGTCAACAAATGACTAACATTTCATTACTGCTGCAACTGATAATTTATGCAAAATTAGCCAGAGCAGGCTAAAAGGAAAGGACAGACCAATATTTAGAAGTACAACAAAACCCAATTTCTGTTTTAATGGGGGAATCGTGCTGCCAGAGGTTGCTGGTGATCCACCCACAAGTTTGTGGCTCTTGATAGCCAAACTACTACCTCCCCTTCATCTGGCAGATTTACATTAATTGGATTTTTATCCTTTATGGCAGTGACACAAGATATCAGTACCCTCTTACTCTCTACAGTCAAGGAACAAAAGGAGAGAGATGAAAGTCTTCTGTCCCTATTCATGGCCTCTAAGGATGACAAATCTCACTGCTTCCTGTGTAATCTGAGCTCATAGCTTGTTACAGAATTGGGAACAGGAGGCTGGGAGAGTCATTCAGCTGTATCAACCAACAGAAGAATGAAAAAAAAAAAGGGTCTGACACTTGGCCACATAGCGATTGGAGCTGCAAGTAATTTTTGCTCTAACTTGAAGTTATTAATAGCCTCATTAATAATTAACCAGGTGACCAGCCTGGTGGATGAGGGGAAGGCTGTGGATGTGGTCTACCTGGACTTCAGCAAAGCCTTTGACACTGTCTCCCACAGCATACTCCTGGAAAAGCTGCAGCCCATGGCTTGGACAGGGGCACTCTGTGCTGGGTTAGGAACTGGCTGGGGCGCCGGGCCCAGAGAGTGGTGGTGACCCAGGGATCAGTGCTGGGCCCAGTCCTGTTTAATATCTTTATTGATGATCTGGATGAGGGGATTCAGTGCACCATCAGCAAATTTGCAGATGGCACCAAGTTGGGGGGGAGTGTCAATCTGCTGGAGGGCAGGAGGGCTCTGCAACCTGGACAGGCTGGATAAATGGGCTGAATGCAATGGTATGATGTTTAACAAGACCAACTGGTGGGTCCTGCACTTTGGCCACAACAACCCCCTGCAGTGCTACAGGCCGGGGACAGAATGGCTGGAGAGTGACCAAGTAGAGAGGTGGTTCTAATCAGCAGGAAGCTGAACATGAGCCAGCAGTGTGCCCAGGTGGCCAAGAAGGCCAATGGCATCCTGGCCTGGATCAGGAACAGTGTGGCCAGCAGGAACAGGGAAGTGATTCTTCCCCTGTACTCAGCACTAGTTTGGTCCTGTGTCCAGTTCTGGGCCCCTCAGTTCAGGAAGGATAGTGAGGTGCTGGAGTGTGTCCAAAGAAGGGCAACGAGACTGGTGAAGGAACTGGAGCACAAGTCCTGTGAGGAATGGCAGAAGGAACTGGGGTTGTTTAGCCTGGAGAAGAGGAGGCTCAGGGAAGACCTCATCACTCTCTACAACTCCCTGAAAGGAGGCTGGAGCGAGGTGGGGGTCGGTCTCCTCTCCCAGGCAACCAGCAGTAGGACAAGAGGGCACGGGCTTAAGCTGCATGAGGGGAGGTTTAGGTTAGATATCAGAAAGAAGTTCTTTACAGAGAGAATGATCAGATATTGGAATGGGCTGCCTAGGGAGGTGGTGAAGTCACTGCATCTGGAGGTATTTAAGAAGAGACTGGATGTGGCACTCAGTGCCATGGTCTAGTTGACAGGGTGGTGTTGGGTCATGGGTTGGACTTGATGATCTCAGAGGTCTTTTCCAACCTGGTTGATTCTGTGATAATTTATAAACACCATCACTGAGACTTACCTGTCATTTTATCAGGGACTAAGTAAACACTAAATAACAAAGTCTACCACCAAGAGTTTACCATCAACACAAAAAACCTGAGAGCTGAAAAGGAACAGAGGACAGGTAGGAAACCGAGCTGTAGAAAACCGCAAAAATTACATGATTTGTTAAAATTTGTAGACAAGCCAACAACTGACCCCAAATTCTGACCCAGCATACAGCTCTTCTCTTGAAAGCACACCAAAGTGAGGACATCTACAAACAACAGTACAGTGGCAAAGAACTCAATCATCCTTTTTCTTGGACTGCTTTTGGATCTCTGGAAGTTAAAATCACAGTCCCAGAGTTGTACATGTTCCACCTGCTCTGTTGTTAAACAACTTCATTACTTGGAGGCCTCTGCTCTTCTTCCACCATCAACAGGTAGAGTTGTTTACAGGTTATCTGAAAGTCACCTGTGGACTTTATGACAAAATAGTCTATTATATCTGTCACAGGCCTATACATCTAATTATATTATTTCTTATTAAACACTGCTATATATTTTATACCACAGTGTATCACAAATGTCTGCAATAAAGTTAAATTATCACACACATAGATATATATTTTAAAAAAAAGAAGAATGTTTCATCACCAAAATTCATGGTCCTAAACACCTATTTAAAAAACCCCCACATTTGGAGAACACCTTTTGGGATTATATAAACTGCACTGCTTTCCTTAACTCTTGCATTTTGTGTGACAGGTAAAGTACACAGCATAGCTCAGCAGTAAATGGAAAAGCTGCTCAGATCTGAGCTGTTGCTTAGGGGTTCCAGGTTCCCTCAGGTCCCAGACCCTTCAGGTGAGCCTGAACCCACAGGTGACCCGTCAGTCAGCAGCACTGACAGCTCTGTTGGAACACTGGTTCTTTTGACAGGAATTTCTGCTTCTGGAGCCTTAAGCCACATTTCCAGCAAGAACTATTTTAGCTCAAAGAGATACTGGATTAATGAAATTGAAAATGCTCAGAAGAAAAACATATGTGATGCTTTAACTACTTTTAAGAAACATGAAGTGCGAGTGATGGAAGGTGACCTTTATCTTTTCCACAAACAGAAGCTCAACCTATAAGGCACAGTGAAACGTAATTTATCCTTGTGCCTCATTCTGTTCTAAAGATGTGAAGTGCAGTATGAAATCTGCTTTTAACAATATTGCAGTACAGCTAGAGGGAAATAAATTGTTCAAGATGAGATGTCAGTTATAAAGTAAAGCTAAGAGGCCCACACAGCTCTGTCTTTGGTCAACGCTCATACTTTATGCCATGAGCATTAACTTGTCAGGGAAATCATACCTGGAACATCACCACTAGAGTGGTCTTAGCAGTATTTTCTACTCTACATTAGCTGAATGAGTTGGCGTTTCTTTTAGAAAGGCTTCTCTTGCAAGGTAGTTTTTCAATTACACCACTGCTTGGATGATTCATTAGAAGGAGGCCATCACCTCTTTTTCTTTTTTGCAGAGAGCACATGTTGGTAGAAAGGAAGACAACAAAATATGCTCTGCCTAGCTGAATTTCTGCCAAATCACTTTGCAGGGCAAAGGAAACTCATCTACAACTTACCACAAGAACACTTGGGGTCATTAAAAGTCCTAAAAAATCTGGTAAGATAAAAAGGTGAAATGACAATGCCAATGTGTAATGATGATGATTAATCATCATAATTCAATCAATTTCATTTTTGACTTACCAAGAGCAAAGAGGCAGAAGAAAGGAAAATTAAATGTATCTTATCACCTACAGTAAAAACTTCAGATAAATATATTTGTGTCCTCCTGAAAATGTTTCCGTTTGTAATTTACCAACTAATTTTGGTAAATCTAGCACTTTCAAATGCTACTAACATTAATACAGCTAGGTTCAGAGTTATTGGCACATCTCTTTAGTAAAGCACAGCACAAAAGAATAAAATAATAATCTATTTTAAGTTGCTTGAAATACAAAAGTTGGTTATCAATTTCCTCCAGAATTCTAGCTTTCCCTCAGGGGAAATCTGGAAGTTTTAAATTAATTGATCCTTCACTTTGCCGCTGTACTCTCTTTTGACCTATTAGTTATTTTTCTTTTGCTGTCACATTTTTGCTGATTTGTTTTTAAATGATATATCTTATTTTAGCTTCATTTTTCTTAAACCACTTGCCACAATTCTTTACAAAAATCTACATGCAGTTTCATTCTTAAGGCCAGCCAAGGATTTGCTACATTGGACAAAAATTCTGTAGTAATCAGCAAAATGTATTTTATACTCCGTCATAACAATTTTTTCTGACTCTACATCGATATAACTTTTTCTGCTTTTTACAATGGTTTACAACTTAAATAATTTAATACAACAGTTGTTATACTTTTATTGCAAGCTTATAAAACCTGCAAGATAAGTCTCTTCCATGCAATATATTAAATAAAGAAATGACAGAGAAGAAGGGGAACTGATGATTACTAAAACTGTAATTCAGGTTCTGAATGTGTCATAAAACACTTCTGGCTCACTTGCGTGCTGCTCATCTTGTGAAAGTTCCTCAGATGAACAAGCTCTTCATACTCAGTTCCCTTTACCTGTGACTTCAACGTTGGTATAGGTACAACAATGATGATTTCACATTTCAGCCAATGCATTGATGAATGATGGTTGCGGGGAAAGGACCTGGCCTAAAGATCCAAGGGATGGGAATGTCATTGCGAGCTCTGCCACTGAGTTGCTGGAAGACCTTGGTCAACCTCTTTGGCTTCAGTAGCATGTATAGAGGTATCCTTTTTTTAATATTGCAAGGCTCCAGTGCTGTAAAGACTGGAGTCTCCTTAAGTTTAAGGCAGGACCTTTGGGTCTCATTTTTGTGTTTCTAAGCAACTGAAATACTTGATGCTTTGTAAAATTAAACTCTGAATTTTGTACTTCCATTTTGTAGAGTAGAAGAAATAATTTCCTGTCTTTGTGAAATGCTTTGAGATAGCTTGATGAATAATTGTTACTGCCTTAGTACATATAAGGGTTTATGTAAAAGATGCTGCTTCAATGCATCCTTCAATAAGACTCTTTTAAATTATGTTTTACATTAGAGACCCACTTTAAATACTTTTAAAGACACAGTTCCGTCCACGTCTACAAAGTAGGTCACTGTATATCCACAAGAACATACAAGTCTGCTACTTCTAAAGCCCCTTTGCTGGTAGTTTACATAAAAATAATAAATAGTGATCTAAATTTATGTCAGAAGTAAATTTTACTGTTGGAAATGCTACATTTACTTCTATTTTCATCTATTTCTATTTCTGTAATTATTAATATTTTTGAAACTCAGGACAAAAACTTCAATTATCTGTGGTACAGAATCTAAGGATAGCCTTGATAAAAACCTTCAGAAGATATTTCTGATGGCTTGGCCCCCAAAATACATAATTAATTCCTGTAAACACTTAACTGTGTTAAGTTGCTCATAAAAAGATGTTGCTAATGTTTCTTAATGTTGCTAATAAAAAGATTCTTTGTCTATATGATTAAGAGTTCTTAATAGAAAGGATGTGACCTCTAAGAGATACAACACACCCAAATGAGAAATAAACTTGCAAACTTTTCCATTTGTAGAAAAATATGATAAGAGTGCAGATATACGAAGATTAATTTCTGAATTGTGTTGCTATGATTTCAGCCCTTGCCTACATGGATCACTCACTTTATAGTGTGAAGGACCACAAATGGCTGCATACTCTCTGAGATCTTTGGTTTTTATCTGATGCTTGAATCATGCAATGCCAAAATGAATAATGGAAATAAAACCAACACTGAACTCCTAGATTAAGCAGACAGATTTTTTTTCCTCAAAATATAAAGCAAAAAATAAAACTTTGAAGAGAGGTATGCTTGTGGACTTGAAAACCTTCAAGAAAAGTACCTAGAGAATTGCAACTCAGTTTGGTTTGATTGCTACCTTTCTCCTGTTCTTTAAGTATCTTAGCTATGATATTTACCTTTGTATGTTTGCAACTATAAAGGTATTCAGATCAAGCAATCAGTATTATATGACAGATTTTAAGAACTTGATTAAGCTCCTCCACTCCAGAGATGGCTGCACGCTTAATCAGTTGAATAATATTTGAGAACTGATAAAAAATGTGCTGCATGTAGTGTTCTAATTTCTGTTTATTGCCTATCAAACCAGAAATCTACTGGCAAGAATACTGTTTCCAATAGAATGAGACAAACCGTGGATTTGCTTCTGTAATCCTTTATAAAGTATTCAATAAGGGTGGGCATACCAAAAATAAATCATTTGGAAGGCAGGAAAAACTTGTTAGTAATAAACAAGAAAGCTTCCTTATAATTTTAATCATTAACTCCTTAGTGCCAGCCTAAAGAGATAAATCTAGATCACAAAATGTCTACAGAAATGAGCTAGCTTCCATATGGAAATGTCCAGAAATCATCCATCACTGTTGCTGCTTTTCCATATAGCAGACACTCAAATCAATATGCTGCATTGGTTCACTAAATTAATCTCTTAACAAGTTAATAAAACAGTGATCCCCACATAGTCTTTCCATCAAACTTTCATAGAAAAAATTGAGAATATTAAAGGCACTAAGATTGGGAAGATCTGCTCCATTTGCTCTGCTATGATAATCTTTTACAAAAGAGGATTTTTATTATTAATTCTTTGCCTTCTGGGGATATTATAATTTCCTAGAATGTAAAAATGCCTTAAGCACAGCAATTTGCTGAGCTAGACTGAATTTCATGATGTTTCAAATGAGCTGATAAACAACTGCATAATAAGTAATTATTAGATCAAGACTGTACATTACTGATATAGCGGTGAACCAGCCCATGGACAACCAAGTTGCAGATACTGTTTTTAAAACTAAGTCAGTGATGCTTTGACGTGCATCACAACTTTTCTTTTAAGAATTAAATACCCTACTGCTTATTTTTTCTTTAGAAATGCAGATTATTCTATCAATCAAATCCTGGGGGTCTTAATAATTGGACACATCCCTCTGCATATGAATAATAAGGAGTTTACAGGATGGATATAGTCATGCACTAAAAGTGATTACACTGAATTATTTTTTTTCTATTAAATAGTTACAAATCAATTGTACAGGCATGTTAAACTCAAAACCTAGTATATTCTCATGCCTGGAATTCTGCAGCTCCTTAATGAAATATATTATTTAACCTTACAAAATAAAGAATCAGATATACTACAGAAAAGTCAAGTGTAAAATTAATGTAATTTATACTACTGCCACATTTTCAGGACCTGGGTATTTTTTATGTATACACTATCTCCAAGCAGTCAGAATGGCTGTGAAATGTGGCAGCTAGATGACAGACAACACTAAGGCTGTTTGAGATGGAGAATAAAATTATTAGCTGAGTTTTTCTCTAAAAGAATCAGACACAGAACAATAAGTAGGGCTGATATCTATAGCGACATCTTTAGGTTTTAGCACAGATCTACCAAAATGATATGTCCAATGAAATGAATGACACAATGCATACTATTCAAAATTACTGTTTTAATTCTGACTTGATTGCATCTAGGAGGACTACTTTATAAGAATTTACAGAGATTCATTAATATTAGTCATGAGTATTATAAACACAATTTTTAAAATAGGAAAATTCAAATTCAGAACCAGTGGTTTGCACCAAGAACAGATTTCATTTTTAATTTAGGATGGAATTATGCTCTTGTAATTTAATGGTTTAAAAGCTAGACATCTGATGAAAAACAGCCCTCTTTTCCAAAAGATTACTAAACCCATTTTAAAATAGGACGAAGGGTCCCTTGGATGTTTCTGTCAACCAACACAAAGGACCTAGGTCATTAGGTTAAACAAAACAGTTAACTTCTTTTAGGTAGTTAGACAAAATTGATCTTATCTGAGCTGCCCAGGCAACTGTGAATTGCATAACTCTTCTTTATAATAGCAACAAGGAATTTAAATGGACCTCTGGTCAAATGAGTTATTACTGCAAACAACTTAATTGCACAGTCCCTTAGATTAAATGATCAGCTAATCCTTCCTATTTCAAATTCTTCTGGAATGGTTTTCCAGTCTCAAAACACCAGCTTCAAGTGGAAATTTAATTGATGTTCATAAAAGACAATAAAGCTAAAATGTAACAGTTGTAGCAGCAGAATGATTCAGACATGCATTATTTAAAGATATATTACAATCTCTTTGTCTAGTGAACCTTTCTGTGTCACTCCCATTGCTCAGAAGAGTTTAATTTTAAAAAGGTCTAGAATACAGAAGTTTGCCACTCGGTGATTCTGGCTTGGAAGGTGTTTTAAAGGAAACAGATTAGAAGCAGTTATAATCAGAAAAGCAACAATATAAACTGGAAGCTTCTTACTCAGATCTTGCTACTATGTAATCTGCCTCTTACGCTTGCAAGAGAGCATTTCAAAACCCTTGTGAAAGTGATTGGTCTTCAAATCTATTACAGCTGCAGGACTAAATTTAGACTTTAGGCCAAGCTTAATTTTAAGTGTTGGAAACGAAGAAGCTTTCTCTGACAGGTTAATTAAAATAAAGGAAGCTATTTAAATCTGCCAAAGGATATGCATGTCATGGGCAGTCTCAGTGGTGACATTTGGTGGACAGTGTGTAGCTGATGTAGTTCAATGGATGCATCAGAGAAAGTAATTTTTTATGCAGCAAGCACTTAATACACACACTGTTAGATAAGCTATATGCACATACTTTTAGCCCTAAATAACCAAATCTGGCTAAGATTAATATATTGATTCTGCAGCTAATGCAATTATTAATTAAGTGTCACCAAGTAAACCTTTGAAAGCAAGAGGCACTAGCTCACAGTGATATATGTCCTACATTTACAGGATTACTGGCACAGAATCTTATTAAACATTGCAAGCTGGGAGGTGGGGAAAGGATTTTGGTGGAAGGGGTTGCCACTTGTATTCTGGGGTTTAACTAAGAGTTTTAAGTAGTTGAATGAACAAATAGTAGCAGCAGGACTGCAGAAGGTCATGCCTACAGAAGTGCGGCAGAAGAGTACAAAAGAAAAGACATTCACACAGCAAACTACTGAATCTCTGGACTGGGGACACTTTTAGGTGGATCACTGTGATCTGCATGATTTAGAGAGCTCTCTCCTTTCATATATACTGCCCTCTACAGGTATGGGATTCTGTGGTGATTTTTATGCTGAATTTTAATGCTGAACTTGTTAATCTGGTTTTAGCAAAAAACGAAACAAGAGAAGAATTGCAAAAAAAAATTGTTAATTTGGAGCACAATTATAGAAAATAATGCTGACTCCATTCAAAGTCAATGGTAAAACTAGCAATTTCAATGAGGTCATCATGACCCCAAGGCCATGCAATAAGGTTTCAGCAAGCACTGAAAAAACAAAATACACCTGATAGAGATGAGAGTTTGGCTTAAGTGACCCACTAGTTTGTCCAGCTCAAAACCCTCCTGTAGACTGCACAAAGTGCTGCAAAGAGGAACTACATAGGACAGTACTCAGAATGCTGACAACTTGGAATGTTTTTTGGCACTATGCCATCCCAGATATAGCTGTAATTACCTACAGAAAGCAACTATATTAGCTAGTGTGGCATAAAAAAATGAACCTCAAAAAGCCAACCTATGTTAAGAGATCAGAATAGGACCACCCAACTGGTAGGCTTTGTTTTTAATTCTGATTTGGTTCAAAATTGATTGGCCATCAATTAGAATCAGGTCTTTCAATTCTGGACAGTTCTCTGTTACCTTTCGATTCAATGCAAATGTCTTCTAGATAAAGTCAGCCAGCCAGAGCACAGCAAAGCAAAGCTATCCTGCCTCAACGTAACTCCAGGAAAGGTATGCTTAATGTTAAAGAAAATCCGTGACAATTTTGCATAGAGGCCTTATATTAACCTTCACTTGTCATTAATATCAAAAAAGAAATTATCACATGCTTATATACATACAGAATAGTGTCAGACATAAAAGATGCCTGGATGCTGACAATTATGTACCTTCTCAACTATTTGGACTTAATACTTGTTAAAAATTAAATGCTTTTAGCAAGAACCATTCTGAGATTAAGGAGTTCTTCAATTTTTATCATAGAATCATAGAATTGTTGTAAGTGACCTTTAAAGGTCATGTAGTCCAACCCCTCTGCAAAAGCAGGAACATCTTCAATGCGATCAGGCTGCTCAGAGCCTTGTGCAGCCTGACCTTGAATGATTCCAGGGATGGGCCATCTACCACTTCTCTGGGCAAAAAAAACCCTCTTCCAGGGTTTCACCAGCCTCATTGTAAAACCAATTGTCTTCAAATACTGGTATAATTAATATGAAATCCTCACCCAATGCCAATGACTGGCACACTGTTCACATTGCTAGCTTTGGTCTGTTATGTTAAGAAAAAACATCAGACCATGTCTGATGGGAGAGAGATATTTTGGCATATGTTTGTACTATACTATGTTTGACACATCTGTACGGGTAGACAATGGAAGGATGACTTTAACATTAGTTCTGACAGTAAGATTTCAATGCATGTAATACAATCACATCACATAATGCTCAACTGGTTACACTACTTTTATTATGAATTCTTAGAGCCTATATAATTTCACTATACCAGTACTATTTCATGAGTTTGACTGCAGGTCATGTATATACATTGCTGGTCATTTACTTGCAAAATTAGTCTTATATATGCAACAGTTGACCAATCTGGCCTAAAGCCACAATATTCTCAAAAATGCTTAATTTCTGTCTTTAGTCTTTATCACAGCCACTAAAATGATTTTAATAAGCAAGGCTTAAATCTCTCACAGTAAGAGTAGACTATATATCTTTGTTTATCTATAAATTCATTTACTGACATGATATTGAATTCCTGTAACCATGTGACAGGTAGTATCTACCACTTTTAGCACAGCTTTACTCACATTGTGTAAGCCAAGACCTTTTATTGCTCAACACTATGTCAGCTCTGTAGAATGAAATATTCCCTATGGCAAACACATTGTTAGAAAATACACCAAACTACTGAATCCAAGCTGTCAAAAGAAAAATGAAATATGTGCCCTGAGTGGTCCATGGCACAACATATAAAACCAACAATAATTTAACTTTTGCAGGACAAGCTGATGAGTTTAATTTTTGTATCAGCTGTTTTTCAGTTTACTATTCTAACATTACAGCAGTACATTTTTAGAGGTGATGTGTTGGAAAGGATATTGTGATTTGGTGCAGGCACAGTTCATGAATGCTTTTCTTCTCTAAAGTTTGAAAAAGAAGGCAGTTTCTCAGGCAACTGCCACTACTTTAAAATGGCCATTATACTTCAGATTTGTCCTCTGCTTCTTTTCCCTCTTCAGTTTTATTCAACAGTCAATGGAATTTCTCTCATCTCTCATAAGCACTTCCTGTCTTAGACCTTAGCTGCCATTTTTCTCCAACCAGAATAGGCTGTCCTGTGAGGAATAATAAGCCACATTCATTTTGGAACCACTTAAATTTAAGTTAGGTACTAGCCAGAATTCTCAGAAGGTGATGAGTAGTTTGAAAGGAGGAGGAATATTGTCCTCAAGAAATAATTTGTTCAAGAAAACATTGGCCCTCCTGAGTGACTTTGTTTAAATGAACGTCAATATAGCGCATAAGAGACTATCGTATGACAGTTCACTATACGGACTTCACTGCTTTCAGTCATTTGTAAGCTTCCTCACAAACATTAAGGAAATTTCTCTGGCTTTTTTAAAGACACTCGTTACTCAGAGACCAATTCCTTCTCATTGATTACAAATTACTTAATTTTGCCCCCAAGTCTCTTCCTTGCCTTCAATGTCTCAGTGCCTTCTTATTACCCACTGCCACAGACTATTATTCGAAGGAGGAAAACGCTCAGTTTAATCATAAAAAAAAAGCAAAAATTAAAATCAGAGACAGTGAATAGCCAAAGCAACTAACCCAGATTTAACTGTCAAGAGCAAAATATGTTCTTCATATAAACTTTTAATTACTAATTCACAAATTATTAAGTTCACAACTTACTGAGCAAAATTAACTTGTGATAACCTTTAAAGCTATCAGTAATTTTTTAATAGCAAACATGCATGCTCTAAATCCAAAAAACACGTACAAATTTCAATAGGATATCTCTCCTCATCCCACTTTATTTACCACAACACAAATGAAAATATATTTTATTGAACTCTATAAGTATCAGTGAAATTTGCCACCAACAGATGAAATACTACCTATATAATGACAATGCAAGGGAACCAAACCAAGAAAACAGATTTGTCAGAACGATGACGATAAAACCCAAGCTTAGTGTGTTTCAGAACAGGCAGTACATATTTTTTTCCTTAAAAGGAATTCAAAGAATGGTGTTAAAGTCTGGTTCAGAAATATAAGCTGACAGCAAATTATATACCAAGTTTAATTAGAGTACCTATGGCAACTCACACTGTATGTAATTAAAAAGAAAGATCTAATTAGATCGCATTAGTGTAAATATGGCACTATTTTCTTTAAAAAATGGTCTGACCTGATGAAAATCCTCATTCCATAAAAGCTGAAGGTAGTTTTGCCACCGACTTAAATGGAGCCAGGATTTTGTGAACTCTGTGTTCATTTACGCCTCTTTACATTGTCTGCTTTTTATGTCTTTTGGCATTTTGGAATCTGCACTCCTGTGCAGAAGGAGAGTAGGCTTGAGAAAATATTTGGCTAGAATTCAGGAGACAAAGGTTTAATTTCTGTCACAAGCTTACTGAGAAAACCTGAATAAGTCATTACCTCCTTCTCTTGTCTCCAGGTTCCTTCTCAGTAAAATTGAGGTGATGATACTAAACTCTTTTCTCAGGTCTCCTGAGATCAAAATATAAAAAGTACTACAGCTAGGTGTATTTTTTTTTTCATCACTGAAACTGCTGCTTACAAAATCCCAACAAGACCCCAGTGCGACCTCTGAAGGCACACGATGAAAAACGTAACTGGGAGTTTTAGAAACTTCTTTTTCTTAGTAAGAATACGTAAGAAATAAAAACTAGATCTTAAGTTGGTAATAGTGGCATATATTAAAAACATTTGTATGTAAACACATGACTACTAAAGAAACAGTTGAGGAATAAAATTGGAAGTCCATAATATAATTAAAGTGCTAATTAGGAAAAAGTCAGAACAGTGGAATTGCTACTTCCAGGTAATTCTTTGCTACATTAAGTTGTACGTTACCCTGGAAATGTCACTAATGCTGAATTTAATGAATTTTCAACAAGCTCTCCATGGACAGAACACTGAGCAAGTTGACAGTGTTTCTTTAATTGCTAACAGTTTGAACTTACTCCAGTAGTTATAATTTTTTGGTCCACAGCCTGCAGAATGACTGTGAACTATCTGACCTTTCATTTTAACTTCAATCTTGCAATGAAATCTATGTGAAAGGTTCCCTGTGGCTACAAATTCTATCCACTTCAGCAGAAGGTCATGATTATGCTTTTAGGGACAATAAAAGGTTTTAGCAAATTTTAGATAAATTCTATCCCTTTCCTGTTCATTACTTGACTTTTTATGAGTTTTGTCTAACATAAAATCTGTGATCCATAAAGAAGGCAAGCAACAACAATCACAGTCAAACAGCTTTAAGTCAATCTAGTGAACTAGTCAACTCCAGTTCACAACTACAGGATGAAGCTCGGGGTTGATTAAGAAAGTCACCTCAAACACCAGATTAAAACACCCGTAGGAACTTCAAGATCATGAAACAGATTAATGAAGATAATGCAATTAATTCCAAACATGCAGAAATGTTTAGCCTTTAGGAGGAGATGAAAGATTCATATCTGGTCAAAGGCTATTT
Organism: Oxyruncus cristatus; assembly: GCA_013399855.1. Lineage (NCBI taxonomy): Eukaryota > Metazoa > Chordata > Aves > Passeriformes > Cotingidae > Oxyruncus > Oxyruncus cristatus. The sequence goes on along the minus strand of VXAY01007526.1, from coordinate 58,434 downwards.
ATCAAATGAGATAACATGGAAGTGTCACTTCGCAAATTTAGCACAACTAGTAAAACTAACAAGTGTTGCTGCGGGAACACCAGCAGTTGTTTACAAAATACTGGCTGAGGATTACAGTGTGTTCTGTTTTTCAGCAGAAGTGAACAATTTGGGGGAAAGGTTGTTCCATGAGAACTGTATCAAGAGCTCTAGTGTTGAATCTGATTGCTCAAGATGCAAAATTTTAGTCTTGCAATTTAACTTGCAATTATATGAAAATCAAGTACAGTTGTTTCATTCTTATATAATCTAACCTTTGCAAGAAAAGATATGCATCTACTATTAGTTTCCTGTAAGGCAATGGATGGCAGAATAATAGATGAGAAACAGTGGGTGAAGTACAACATCAACAGTATAGGGACAAAATTTGTTTTCTCCTTTTTTGATACAGTCTCTCCAACATAAAATTCTGGTACATTGAAAAATGAGTGTGGAGACCCCTCAGCAGATATTGCCAGTGCCATTCCTGTTTTATGAATAGACAGAACACTTCAAATGCTAGACACTGCGAACTAGGAAGAAGCCAAGATGAGTTTGCAGAGCTGCAATGAGATGCAAATAACTTTTTGTGTGAAAACTGAAGCATAAAATCTTTGAGATACACTTTATAATACTAGAAACTTTAAATGGTCTCTAAAATCACTGAGCCTGAATCCTAGCTTGGAAGAAAATATCTGAAATTTCTTAAAACATCAGGAAGAAAGTGACAGCAGGCTGCTTAGGCAAATAATGAACACATGAAAAACCCAGAAAATATTAAGTAGCTCAGCAAGACAAAGGTAAAAAGAAAAGCTTAGTACTTAAGCTAAATATAACCACAAAAGGCTTCATTTTACCTACATATAAACAGCATTAGTTAAAACAGCATGAAGGAAAAGAAGTCTGTACTTCAAAATATCTTCTCTATTCTAAGATGATATTAGGATCAACTGACTGACAAGAGGAAACTTTTCTTGGAAGAGAGCGAGCAGCAAGAAGATATTCATGTGCACCTATATATGTATATATAAATGTATACATACTTTCTTTAACCTGTAAAACTGTTCCTACTCTTTCATGTCTAGCCTGATATTCCAAGCTGGAAAAATCAAACTGAATCAAATAATGGTAACAAGACAAAATATTAGATAATAATTTATTAGAAAATATTTTAAAATACCTAGGTTTACATATTTTTTATAGTGCAGTCATTAAAAATTAAATTTCTGTAACAAGTGGAAATACTTTAAATAATATTTCATCTTTACTAATAGCCATACCTGAAAGCTGTGCATTTTAAGTTTCTAAATGTTATTTAATGAACTTAAAAGTAGATGAGAAGCTTCATATTAAAAAACCTGGATTATTGACACCAAAGAATTTGCTGTAGGTTATCTTAGGTTTTTAAAAAGAAGGAAATGATACACTCTAAATAACGTTTCTTCTGAGCATCTACTCTTACTGACATACTTTATCTCTGCATCCTGCCAGGCTACTAAATGTCAGTATTCACTTAATTTTGCTGAGCAGCATTGAAAAGCTTAAAATACCTTTTCTTTTATGTTAGGAAAGTGGGATTGCTATAATTAAAAAAATAATAAAAGAATACAAAGAAAATACCAATATTTAAAAAAAATATATCATGCAGACATAAGAAGCACAAGAAAAAAAAAACTACTATGCTTCAGAACAAGAAAACAAAAATAATATATGCATCTTACTGTGGCATGGAAGTTGACCATTTTGATAATAACTAATTACCCAAAATAGGTTAATTATACAGAATACATTTCTAAGGGTAAATTTCATATATAAATTGTGCTTATGTGGACAATGTAACATTTTTACATTTAATTTCATTTTCTGATATTCACTTACAATCCTCTGTTATTTGATACTTCATTCTTCAGGCCTGTTAAAAGTTTGTTGTAGGATTTTTATTGTTTCCCAGTCTTTATATGGGGCCACCTTTAGCAAGATAATTTTAGATGTGAGCTTCAGTTCAGAAAAGCAGATAAACATTTATACGAGTGGATTAGGTATATGCATATGTATTGAACTGGTGCCACATTTGCTAATGCAATTTTCTTAAAGATATTAATTTATATATCTTAAAAATAAATACAATTTTGAATTGGTCAATTTACATGATACATCCACATATATGCAAAGAATTTATAAAGCTGTAGATGTTATTTTCATATTTTGATTTTTCTTTAAAGCTTTTTCCCCCTTGATGCCATTATAATCTAATAAAGGATAACATGGTATTTTCTACAGCTCCCACATACTTTCTTAAGTGTTCAATTTCATTTTTTATTCTAAAAGACTTTCTGAAAAAATATGTAATAATAATTAATGGCTATTTTGTATCCTAGAGATATCGCTTGAGTTTGCATTACAAACCACACTGAGTGTTTTACAGTACCAGAAACATAAGTATTTCTAATCATACCATCTTGCTGTTCTTAATTGATATCATGTGGTTTACTATAGGAACTGTGTAAGTAATAATACTATTTATCTGTTGATTTTTATATAAAGAGCAAAAGGCTAATTTATCACCGCTATAGGTCAAAGTTATGTCCATGAAGTGAATGTACAGAGGTGGCTTCATGTTCTTTTTTCAAACTAATAGGTGATGTATCACCAAGAATCCAGGAAAAAAGTATCACATTTCTTTCCTCTCTCTCTCTGCTATTTTGCTAAATTTTAAAATGTATGTTACGATACCATGGAATCAACATGAAAGAAGCCAAGTCCTGTGTAGGACTGGTTTTATATCTAGGGAATCTATTGATCTTACACAAACATGTACTGAAGTCATGCACAAAATCCACAAGGCCAGTGATAGAGGGGACAACAAACCAAAATTAAGTAACTGTGGTATATGATGAGAGGTGACACTGTTTTTATAACTCCTTAACAAATAAACCCCAAATTTTGGAGTTTACCATTCAAGCTGTGGCCCATCATAATCACTGACTTCCATAATGCTTCAGACGAAGGTTTGAATTTGCTTAGGAATACCTGATACCAAGGCAAAGCTGAACTTCTCTTCTGCATCAAAGCTGTGCTGTTCCGGCCGCTGACTCTATTTTAAATAGAGGCCAGCTGTGTCCAGGGGGATTCCAATGGCACTAAACAGCACTCAGCACTTCACAGGAGACACATCAGTACTTCACTGTATCAGGAATCTAGTAAGAATTTTTTTTTTTATTCAGATACCTCTCTTTCTTCTGTTAATACAAAACCTGTTCTTTTTTAAATATTGGCAACCCACAGGATGGATGTACTGCATTGTGCATGCCATGTGTGGACTATGTCTGGTCTATCGAGTTTATTTTGTTTCCAGGCCACTATTTTCCTTCTGAAGCTGGGACAAAGAAACATATCAGTGGCTCCTGATTTAATAAATAACACACAGTGGAATCCAAGCTGTGAATTTCTGTACACATGTTTTTGCTTACTACTTCTTGATACCAGTCTTATTTTCAGCACAGAAGAACATGTTTTTAAACAGAAGCTTTGGCTTTATTCTGCTTCCTATACTCTGGTTTATGTCAGTCACATCTCCTTTTTCTGGATCAAGAAATTATAGAATACTGCTGCCTCTTCATTTTTAGATCTTGTTTTGTTGCACTTGGCTCACTGTGCCTGTCTTCAACTTTTACTCTTGTATTTAATGACTCAGGCTGGGACATGATTTACGTGGTCCACAACAAGGGATGAATGGAAGTTAGAAGAAAGGACAAAAACAGAATAGGAGATCAAAATGGAAGAGCATAAAAGTTCAAGCAAATGGAGCATTTCAAGATGAACCCTTGCATTTTCTTTTGTCCCTACTGGAAATGAAGCATCAAATTATGCCTTTGAACTGAGTCAACTGTGCTTAAGATCTTTCCCAGTGATGGTAATAAAATAATTTCTGTTAATTTCAATAGGTCAGGATTTCCTTCCACCTAAAACCCAAAAGGACAATAGCTAATGATGTTTGATGTTCAGCTCGACTGGATTTTCATAGCTCAGACTCTCAGTATCTGCTGAAACCTGGATTTGTTTTATCTGTCTTGACACATTACACATCTGAGCAGGAACCATTCTTTGGGTGAACTAGAGACTGCAGCCTCTCACTAGAATTATTCTGGTTTAAATTGGACAAGATCTTGCCTCTAATTCTGTGGCTCCTCCTGGTTTCTATGTGATGCTTCTCCCTCAGCTCTTGGACAATCTTCATTTGTGTGCCAGAAAAATAAACAAGTCTTCCTATGTTTGGGCAATCATATTTAAGCCTTAGTGTACTGCAGAAACTGTATTGTTTGCTTTTTCTCCTAAATGACAGAGTGGGAGGCACTGACTGGATATTTTTGAAATATGAAATGTGTGTTTACAATGATTAAGATAATTAATCAAGGGTTCCTAGCCAGCTCGGAGCTAAAAATATACCATCTCTTAGAGCAGATCTACTTTAGTATGACATGAATGCACCTTGGAACTGATAAAATATTTTTATTATAATTATTGGCTGTGAATGAGTATATTTGAAGTGATGAGAACTCCTGAAATGCTTTTCAGCCTGTATATTCAGTATATTCACAAATACTGAAGCCTGTATATTCAGCCTGTATATTCAGCAGTATATTCACAAACTGTTAAGCATAAAAAACATGAGAAAATGCAAAAGAACATTGTAAGCAATGTGCTTAACTCCTAACACCAACCAAAATACTTGCCATATACATTTTTAAGTGGCATCTATGCTAAACTTATTGCAGAATAAGTATTGTGGCATTAATTTCTGTAGGAAGTATTATAGAGCATGTTTTCTACCAAAATGAAATTTTAACATGCTTTAAATGGTTGCAAAACTCCAGCATAAAGTATTCTCGAACAAGCTGAAAATGACATGCAATTCTTTAATAAAAGCACTGTTAAACAGCTGAGATTTCTGTTTCCAAATGTTTGAAGGATCAAAAGTTTAAGAGGTTTGCATGCTATCACAGCTACAAACAATCACAAGAAAAAAAGATAAGTAAAATTAAAAAAGCCTCATATAAAGATAGAAACCCTTTTCTTATTATTTCTGTTGCTATTATAGTCTGAGTGACCCAAATACTTGATAAAATCATGGCAGGTAAGTTATCCTACATGATATAATACAAAAGAATTCAAAGTACATTCTATGTAGTTAATGTAAAGAAAAAACAGATTAATCAGATAAATTAGAATATATTTATCTTCATGTATATAACTGCAGAAAATGCCTTAGGCTGGCTTCAATTAGTTGTTCTTTTCATAGAAGCTTGGAAATTACAAGATCTCTGGAAAATTTTAAAATTATGAAGTTATGGCCAGTAGAAGAGCAATCTCAAAACAGATTTGATCTCAGGCTCCTTTCTGGAACAAGGCATGCACTTCAACAAACTATTCTTATTCAGGGCTGTACTTACCTATTCTCACCATTGTGCTGCCTCTGTACAGCACCTCATTTTGAGAGGTGCTGAGCATCTGTAACTTCAGCCAGGAACTTCATGAAAATAAAGCTCTAATATTTTGCTATCCTGTGTGAAGTTACAAAGTCACTTAATCCCTCTGTGCCACAAACAGGAAGTTGCTTGTACATCTCAAATGGATTTACATCCATAGCATTTGTATATGGATGAAATATAGTTATGATGTATTTGAGAGCAAAACAGGTGAGATACTCTTATTTTTCTTACATCTAATTTCATCCCATTATCTGGTATACTGACTCATAAATTCCTGGTAGAAGGATTAAAAACAAGCCAGAACTCTGTAAATGTCAGAAACTACAGGATATTTTTTTTCTTCTTCTTCTTTCAGTAATATTACTATTAGGTGAGGACAGTAAATTTTGATTTTCAAAGTTCATAAAGACAATATATTCTGACGTGTAAAAGTTTTGAACAAAGTTTAGAGCTTTAAAAGTTGTACATTTTACATCTTGCAAATTATTATTTCAAAGTTCTTTTACAAACACTACTAAAACCCAGCTATATTAGCATCTATCCCCCATATCAAATGGTATAACCAGCTACTAATACGTTTAAATGAGGAAAACAAAGGTTTTTTCAGTGGAAGATATGACGTTACTGACGACATAACTACTGAACTTCATAACAGGATTCCTCATACTCCGATATCTCAATCATTATCAAATGAATTAGACTCTGGAAACACATTGGCTTTACACTGTCATAAGAAATACTGTAGAGATACCACAGCCCAATGATAATTCTAATTCTGAACTTGCACGAGTTCTGTTAAGATAATGAGATGGAAAGAAAAAAGCACAAATGTGCAAACTACAGAGAAATGAGTTAAAAAAAATCCCCCCAAAACCAAAGAATCCAGACAATTCTGAAGAAACAGTTCTCTTTTAAAGATACACTCCGATAGGAAAAACCTATTCCAGTAGGTAGTGGGAGTAATCTTTTGTAAGAGTGTGGTGTATTAGTGACAGAAAGAGTCTTTTTTCTTTCAGAATCTGCATTTAAATGCCACTATTTCCGGCCAATTCATTGTAATTTAATAATAATATGTAGTCATAGAACTACTTTGGGAATCGTAGACTAACTTTGGGGGGTAGGGTTCTTTGGAAATCATATAGCCCAACTTCCTTGATGCTCAGAGCAAGGGTAACTTCAGACATTTGACCAGTTTTCTAAAGGCCTTATGGCTGACAGGTTTTGAAGACCTCCAAGGTGGAGGTGTCACAGCCTGGAGGCAGCCTGCACCAGAATGCAACCACTCTTGTGGAGAAAAATTCATTCCTTGTGTCCAACTGGAATCTCTCCTGCTGCAGCTTGTGACTGTTGCTCCTTATGCTGTCATGGTGCATCTCTGAAAAAACTGTCTTCTCTGCAATGCCTATTAAGGTAAGGGAGGACTGCAATTTGCTTCCTCCTTAGCCTTTTCTTCCCCAGGTGAAACAAAGCCAGTTCCTTCAGTCCTTTTTCATATGTTCTATGTGCCACTCACACAGCCTCTTACTTTAGTGGTGCTTCTTTGGACTTTCACCAGTTCGCTGATCTCCTTCTGTTATTATCCTATCTTTGTATTCCAGGTATGCCGGTTCACATCCCTCTACCTCCTGGCTACACTCTTGCCATTCAGAAGTAATGTAGAAAGAGAAGAAATGTTCTAATTTGCTACAATGGGCAAAAAAATTACCTATTATCTAATGTTGATACTCCAGACTCAACAGTGCAAGTAGAAAAGAAGCGCCTGAAGGCACTGTATAATAAATGTGCTTTCAGTGTAAATGAATTAGAGCTATTAATTGGATTTTAACACTGCAGATATGATGAATAGTAATGGCTGAGCAAAGCCAAAGCAAGGAAAAAAAAAAAACACATCAGATTTTTCATTTCTTGTTTTTCTAAGGACTGGAAATTTCTCACTAATATGTAATAACTTTATGCTGTTTTAACCTAAACTTATCAGAAATTTAAGAAAAAAGAGACTATTGAAAGCACAACTGCATATATTATGCAAAGTCTAATTGCATGAATTGTGCCAATGGCAAAACACTTTCATCTGATGGTTAGTTACAGCTGTGTTCTTGGATTACAAGTTACAGTGCAGATGGAAAACCCCAAAACTTTCCTCTTAACTTTTTCTTGGTGTAACAGAATCATTATACAGAGAAGGCAAATAAAACCTCAAGCCCAACTTTTGGGCGGTAAATGGTTGAACAAAATTACAGTACTTTTATGGATTCTAAACATAGTTTTAATGTATTTGCTCCTACTTCAGAGTATAACTTTGAAAGGAGGTTCAAAAACAAAGAAACTCTCCTTTAAAATGCATGCAGAAAATACTTTAATCATAAATCTGATTTATAATACTTCTAAAATTTAGACAATAATTATGAAGTGATGTCCTTCAGACCATTTTCCAGCCACAGTTTTTTCCAGAATTTAAGAGACTGCAATAAAAAAAATCCAGATGCACAAAGAAAACAAGAGAAGATATGTCCTTGAGTAATAACAAAAAACCAGTAAGCTATGTATTTAAGTTGCTAAGTTTGGCTGCACAGTCCAACTTTGACTGATGACACGACAGAGGCAACAAACACAGGAGACTTTTTGCTCTAAATATGCCCGTGGAGTGCAAGCAAGCCTTGCTTCCTTGCCCTGCCTTCTGTCTTTAGGCCTCCTCTCCATGTTAAGAGAGATGTTTTAGACTATGGAGAAAGGGCAAGGGCAGGGGAAACAAATGGACAATGGAGTACAAAGGCATTTCATCACTTTTCACTCTGAGCAATAAATAATCTTTGTTCCGCGCTATCTCTGGACTTCAGGAAAGAAGCCTCTTTGGCTTCCATTACCCAGATGGACAAAAGACAAGATCTAGACTGTTAAAGCAAACTATGCCTGCTTTTTAAGTATAGTTAAGTTTCTGCCTGCATTTGGAGTTCGAATGAGGATATTATTTCAATTTCTTTTTTAGCTTCACAACTTTGTAAACAATGATTCCATGCCACTAGATAACAAAAGAGTCATGTTTGTCTCCAAGCAAATGACCAAACATTTTGGATAACCTCAGAGACTGTTCATATGCATTGCTGAGAGACTGCTGACAGCTGTATTTGATACCTGACATATTGAACAGATATATATGAATAAAGAAGAGAAGACACCACGTCTTACTGCTCATAGGACAGAGGATTTCAACAGGGCTGACACTGTGAGTGTTAAAAAGGAATTTAAGCCATTGCCCATTTAACTGTTACAAACTTATTAGAACCCTTAAAACCTAGGTTTTCAGCAGCTGCTTATCTCTATGGAAAGTTCCAATGAGGAAAGCTTGGCATGTCTTCTGATAGTCAAGGCATCTGACCAAATCTGATAGGCACTATCAGTGGTGTCTACAGGTGGCAAAAGGCAAGATCTTACAGAAAGAAATTATCTTTGAGATACTGGAGAAGGAAGAACAGGAGGAGAAACTGCAGAGGAAGTAGAAGACTTTCAAATAAGATTTACTGATGGTTTTGCCTATCAGTCAGTGCTAGTTCTGACACCTCACCTTCCCTTTTCATGTCTAAGAGTTATAACATTACTGCTGTGATGGCTAAACCATGACAACTGCTCTGAGCACGTAGAACAAGCAATGGGGAGATTTCAGTACCTTAACTGCAGTTGCGAGGGCAATTTTTGGAGACTGGACATGACAGAATAGCCTAAGCCTGAGATGTAAGTATATGGCAATGCAACAAAAAGCCTTAGGAAATGGGAGGAGAAAAAAACACCTTGAGAATTTGTCAGTTTCTTACATATATTGTCAGGGCAGGAAAATTTCCAATCTTAAAAACTTAACTTCACATGTGAATTGTCACTTAACAATACAAGGAGAAAGAAAGTTCGCAGTCAAAGTTTATTTAGATTGATTGTCAACCTAATAGTTTGACAGTTGGTAGATATAATACCTATTTTCCAGGCTGTTGATACTAACAGTGCAAAAAATCCTTGATTTTTCTGATGAAAAATATTAAAGTACAGCTTCTGTTGTTAACCAATAATTCTTTCAAAAGGGGTTAGAAAAAGTTATCAGAGAAGAAGATTGAACCAACACTTCTCAGTGCAGAGGTCATGTCACAGAATGACTGACAATGGTCAGCCAGCCAGCAGTTTTTCAACCCTCCTGTGGATCATCCAGTCCATGGGACAGCAGACACATTGAATCAACCCAGGAACCTGCCAGGAGCAAACTACCCACTTAATCATTGATCTCCCTGCTACCCTGCTAATGGTTTTTATATCATTATTGGTTGGAAATGTAACTCTGTACACAGTTCTTTCTTACAAAGTTCACTCTTCATAGAACTATTTCTTAGCTTTGCTAGACAAGGAGCAAATGGCAAGCATTTTGGTATTAAAGATACAAAAGACAACCTAGACACGCCAAAGTTTCATCTACTGCAGTATGTTTTTTCAAGCAACGGTCCTAAATAAATATCTAGAATAAATAATAACAAGAGATGCACCTATGATATTATCCCTAATTCATTTTGAGCCTACAGTTTATTTTAAGGCCAGTAGACTTCCCATGTCAGATGTAATTTCACTCGTCTAAACACCATATTAGTTTTATTTCTTAGTCTGTAAATAAAAAGTAACTTGGAGTTGGATCTATGTAAATGATGAAGAGTTCTCTAAAAATCTAAACTCTTTACATGTCTATTGATTTAGAATTACAGAATTGGTGCCAAAATGTTGGCAGGTATAAACAGTCTCAGAGAAAAACTTCCTATGTAATTGTAAACTGTAATCTGTGATGTGTCCTTAAAGAGTGAGTTTGTTACAAATGGTTTCTAGATAGCAAGACAGATCATATATGCTTCATCTATTAAACACCAGATGATCCAAAAATGATTGCACCCCTGATGTCATTGTTATAAGATGCTTTTATAGTTGTTCGCTGTCAACAAAACACTAAACAAAGTTTCTCAAAGTTAATTTTTGAATTGTAGAAAGGTGTTTGTACTTCATACATTTTATACACTTATACAGACACTTATGTATACGTGGACAGACCATGTATACATTCACCTGTCTAGAAGATACCAGTTTTCTAGAAGAATATTAATTTGTTCTGACTCTTTGCAGACGTAATTATGAAATAACCACTTCTGACTCATTACAGAAGAGATTCTCATTCGAAAAGTTTCTTTACATAGATTCTTTTAAGATTTTGATTTTGTAGCCTATTGCTTAACAAACTTAACAAATTCCAATGTTTATTGAGATAACTTACTAATATCAAGCAGCAAAGCCATTGCCTGGATCACTGTAAGAATTGTCTAGCACCTTCCAAACTGCTTATTGTGAGAAAAGCAAATCAGTTTTCAACTGTTAGCAAACTTTGGAAATTCTTTATAATCAGTGACTTTTTCTACAAAAGTCTGTTTTCTTACAGGCCTGTTCCGTCCTACAAGTCACTATATGTAAATCTTTAACAGGAAAATTGAAGTCTACACAAATAATTCATTTAGTGAGAAGTTCAGTAGCACTTCAACATAATGTGAAAAAAGGATGGTTAGAGTAACCTATAAATGTATCTTAGATTTTAGCAGCAGAAACTCTGAAAGACATATGAAGTTGTACACAGTAGCTTTAAAACAACTTTACCAGTATATTGTTCGTGTTCTGTATCAAGGATATAAGGGGTATGTTCTAAATCAGTCTTGGGTCAAGCAGTTAAAGAATTTATTTCCATTTAAAGTTTTAGTCACGATTTTTATGTATGACCGTGCAGTGCATAACCTTTAGATGTCACATGCTGTCCACTTTGAATAAAGGCGAGTTCTAACTTTGCTTCCCAGCCTTGGCACCAAGTGGCTGAATTTCTCTCAATCTAATATCTGTACACTTTAAAAATAAATTTCCCATCCTAAAGGAGAGAAGGTCACTACCCTAAAGCAGGATCTAATGTACTTTAAGCTGCCTCACGGGCATAAAAAACTTTTCTATGCAAATTCAGTGGAGAGGCATCATTCATATTAAAACAATTTCTCCATGTCTTGGATAACGAACATAAAATCCTTTCCCATAGTTTTATATGAGATATTCTGCTAAAAATATGTTCACATTGATTTGCACTAGATACAATAACAGCACAACCTTGAAAAAAATAGAAAAAGTTTAAAATGTCAGCATCTTAACAGTCATTTAATATATCAGATCTCCTGACTGGATAGTTTGGGTAGCAATAGCAAGATTGCAAACCCACGTCTGTGTCTAAAGACCAAATGTAACTATTTCTATCCTTTTAAAATGTCATTTCAAACATATGTCATCTTAAACACACTCAAGAACCACATCAGTATTTCTTGATTACTTCTGCATATTATAAACTGATTAATTTCCCAAAGTATTAATCTAACTTTTTTTTTCTCTTTTTTTTTTTTTTTTCAGCAGTATAGGTTTGCTGCTTGAACTATTGGTAAATTCCATGTTTTCTTAACATGAAACACAAGAAATTTAAAGTGAAATTTGCCTCTTTTTCAGGTTTACAATTCTTCTCGTATTTTCCATTTAGAATAAATTAACATTTTTGGTAGAAAGTCAAGCTCAAGTTTTACAGCCTATATTTCAGACAGCATCATGACATATAAAAAATATTTTTGTTCAGCCAAATTGTATATGTTAGTCACAACAAATACTTTGTTAGTTAGTGACTGCAAAGCTTGAGCTAGTGACTGCAGTTTGATTTCAAAAGTAGTTATGTACTTGCTTCATTGTTACTCATTATAGAGTTCTTAATGACTGCTGAGTTGCAGTCCACAACTGCTGAGTAAATTCCAGTTACTCGTATGAGAACACATAGACCTACATACAAATGTCTGGTGGCTTGCATTCCAGCTGTCCCCATGGGAAATTGTTTCCCAGTGTATAAGGGGCTATCCATCAAGAAAGTTAAGTTGAAACAAACTTCCAGTGTGAATTTAAAGTACATTAGTTGAAAAATATTAAAATTTAATGCACGTGGACATGTGTTATTATAAAAATGCATCTTGGTATCTTCTTTTGATCTTCTTCCCCTTCTCTTAGATTTACACTACATAATGCATATCTGTCAGTACTGGAAACTCTATGTTTTTGGAAAGCATCTGGAAAATGTGTTCATAATGCAGCATTTTAACAAACGGAATACTTTAAATCTTATCAGATGGAAAATCTTTAGTTTAAAAGCTGCATGCTGTACATGCATCAGGGTGTTGATCTGTCATTGAAAGGACTCTAAATGAGTGCCTAACCACCAGAGCTTCTCTTTCAACAGAAGAAACAGTCCCATTACAATTAAGATTTTCTACAGTCCAGCTGAATTAAAAAACTTGATAAACACATAAGTACTAAGAACCTTTTAAACCTAAACATTTACAGAGTAGAGTCACTTTAAAAACTAATTATATATTCATTTTAATGCTGCTACCAGACTGTCTATTCCTGTTTTCTTTTGCCTTTTTATATTCCCAGTTCATTTTTTCTACAGTATTAAAAAGGGATTATGTAATATGATGTTCTGGTGAATGTAGGACCTTTCCTACTCCCAAATAAATATTCAAAAATATTTTGCATACATCCTATGAACAAGGCTTGTGAAATCATAATGTGATGACTTATGAACATTCATCTTTCCTATACGGAAGTATAATCTAGTCAACTGGATGGTATAGCAAATCATCCTGACACATTTATATTAATGCACATTTGAATGAGAATAAGAAAGAAATAGTCAAATTTATGTTAAAGACTTCTAAAGGCTTAACAGCATCTTACTAAGTATATATGTCAGCTTAATCTAATCCTCCTACTCCTAATACATTCCGTGGTCTCTGCACGGTGCCCGTAATGCTCTCGTATGTTATGAGGGATTGCCTCTGAGAAGTTCAACATCAGTACTACACTTTGTTCCACAAAACTTTACATCTGGTTTTAGGATGACAGAAAGCTATCTGTCTCACATTTGCATTACAAACCTTTAGCTTCTTTTGACATCAGTAACACCGGCTATGATAATTTCCAAAAACCTGTTACAATACACAGAGTATACATATTCCTGGTTCTCATCTTACTCTGTCAGGTAACAACAAATTTCTCTAATTTATTTGGACAGTTTTAAATAAATGATGATTTCTTTATACCAAAAAAAAAGCACTCATCTAATCAGAGGCTCATTTGAGAAGATCTGTGGCAGTATTTCCTCCTTTCACTCCAAAGATTTTAAGTTCTAATCAGGAAAACGGTACCTTTATTTCTTTTCCGTGCTTTTGAGGAGTCAACACATTGCAATTCAGGATCTTACAAGACTTATTGAAGAGTATTTACTAATCTTATGAGATGATGGAAGTCCACCTTAAAATCCACTAACCTGGAACAATTTTCTTCTCAAACATCTCTCGATTACTGAGACATGATAATTTCTTTTTCATTACAGATACATCTGTCTGATGTGTTTCACGTTAAAAATATTTGAAAAGCAGCCTATTATCCCCTGCTACATTATTAAGACTACTTTTCTCCAGCAGATAATGCATCTGATGGTAGTTGAAGACTCCAAAAGGACAGATCTACTTGTGGGATTAACAATGTCTAACATGTCAGAGATCAAACGTGTCTCTTATGGATTATTACACAGATGGGTAGCAACCTGTACTACCTGAGCTGAATTATTAAATGGCAATTGCAAAACTGGTCTCTCAATATAATTTGTGTTCTGGTAGCCACATAAAGAAAACAATATTCTTTAAAAAGCTGCATATTAGGCCTTCAGATTTACATTTCTGCTTTATCCAGTGTCCCAGTAAAATGATATTCTGTGATTGAAAGACAGTTTTACCAACTATCTCATCAGTAGCTTAAGTAAATTCTGTTACCTGACTCAGAAAGTAACCTTTGGAGGTAGTAGAAATCACCACAGAGACATCCAAATACTCAAAGTATCTTAGGACAAGTCTACAAAGACAGATATGAACAAGTTTTGACCACGCTCAGAGCTGACAAGACGCAAACCAGTGCTATTATGGAAGGCAGTACTTGTAATCTACCCCATTCAGATGCATTCTAGAAGCAGAAAAGGGTCAAAAGGAAAACAGGAATAAAACTGGCAGGAGCTGTTGTCATCGGAACTTAACAATCACCTTCACCTGGTGTTATAGGCAGGTTGAAATATCTTGGGATTCAAAAGAAAGACCTGATATTAGTTCTGGTATACTAAAACTGTGAAGCACACTGAAGGACATGCACATTTGCAGTAGTTCTGCCTGTCAAAACTAAAGACTGCCAATAATAACTGAGAAGATAAAACACAGACTATGTCATCTTGCTTATGGACACTGTCTACAGGATACTGAAATTAATGGGAACATATTGGACACCTCATACAATGATTTTGTAACTGAGAGTTAATATATATGTCTGAGTGTACTTTAAATTACGAGAAGTAGAATTATAATAATAGTGCAAGAGACAGTCAAGGACATCGTTCAGTAATATGCAACATCCCTTTGAAAGTTGAGGATGCTTCACTGGAGACTAAATGCCTTTCAAGGCTCCAAGAACATATATTACCAGAACAGTTAAATATATTCCTGTATCTTAACAATATATTAATAATTAAACTTCCAATTTTGAATCAGATGGAAACTATCATCAAGACACACGTCAGCAACAACTATTTTAATTTGAGAAATTATTTTTGAATATATATCATATTTATCCTTCCATTACAAGAACTTTCTGGAAATTTTTCCTAAGAAGAAAAAAGTTACTGTAAAATTCTTCATCAGTGAATTAGTGCTACTTGTAAATTTAATGTATTCTATATATTCTACAGATTTGCAAAAGTGTATTTCTTATCGGTGGGGATAATGATAAAATTGGTATAATGACAGGAATTATTATGACAGTGCAGAGATCTGAACACAAGAATGAGTATATGACAATCACAACAAATCTTTCTATGTCTATGCTATTGGTAGTATAACATGAATGGAACCGAATCAAATTTTTATGCACACAATTTTTACATTGTATTGAACAATATATTCTATAAAGCAAATGAAATTTGTCTGGAAATAATTATTCTATGGTCTATATCAAAAAGAAAGCAAGCAAACAGTAAAGTTAATCCCATGCCAGGAACATGTTTTACCAGGTTTCCTTTTAGTTCTTAAACAAGATGTAGGAAAAACAACAACATTCTGTCAGACTATATGTTCATTCCTTGCTTCCTGGATTAAATATGCTTATTCTATGCCACATTTTTATAGCTTTCGATTCCTGTACTTTAAATCTATTAAACCATGTCAAGTTGGATTTTCTTCAAAAACTGCTGCAGGTTAAGAAAAAAAATAGGACAGTAGAATTTTTGAGGGCTAACATTTATGTCAGCTAATTAATATGGATCGGTTGTGGTCTGCAAGGATTTTTAAAGTGCATGCATGTTTGAGATAAATATAGACTACGGATCTGATTTTGTTCCTTTTCAAATTGAAAGCAAAGCTCTTACTGATTTCAATACAAGTATGGTATACCAGTTTTACAGTCCTGACAGATAAAACAAGCTTTTGTGCTCTTGCATAATGTTAGTTGTCCCAAATTCAACATAACCCAAAATGCAGATCTACAACATAAAAACCAAACTGTAGTTGTAACATTACATTTATTGCTCTGTATTCTCTTTAATTGGTCAGGGAATGAGATTTTGAAAAAAATAATCACTGGGGCAAAACCCAGCAAATTTGTTTGGATAACAATTTCTACCTTTACTAAGTTGGTAAGAAATCAGCCTATGTTCAAAATCAGACACCCTCTAATCCAGAAGATACACTGCCATTTCCTTATTTTAAAACATTAATATTTAATTATTTATTCTCAAAAGAGTTTCTGCTAGCAGACAGGAATTGGTTATTTGAACATAGTTCTAGATCATGAAAAAACCAGGCTCCCAAATAGACAACTGTTCAAACACTTTTATGCAAAAGATTCATTCTCTCTATGTTGGAGCAAGATCATCTAATCCAATCTCCTACTCAAAGTCAGTTCAGCTGTGAGATTAGAACAAGTAATCCAGGACTTTATCCTGTTTGGATCTCAAAAAGGCCAAGAACAGAGCCTTTCAGTATGAGAAACATGCCTGGTAACCAGAAAAAGAACAAATGTATCTTAATCATAGTACTGTAAAATAGTTTGGTTGGAAAAGACCTCCTGATCATGGAGTCCAGCTGTAAACCTAACACTGCCAGGTCTTCCATTTAACCATCTCCCTAACCATCAAATCTACACTGTAGCAACTGACCTCCAATATGTACAGTGGAAGAAGTTCAGCCAGAGATGGACTTCTGAAGCTAATAAAGAAATTAGCAAACCTGTTTCACAAAACGATTGTAATACTGTACTGCAAGAAACCCCCTTTCCCTGAAAAACTCAGTTTCCCAGAAATCCCCTGTATCTTTCCCCATTGGCTGTGAAACCTGGTCCCTATGGGCAATGGCTAAGGTGTTCTCAGCTCCCTGATTGGATATATGCTAATGTCCCAAAAATTAATGCTAATTGTCCCAAACCCTTTAACTACCCCAATCCGGGAACAATCCTCTTTTCCTGCTTGTCTCTTGCCGTGGTCTCTGTGCTTCTGTCTCAGGGTTCTACGGACCACGTGGCGAGGGAACCGGGGTAGCATTCCTCCTCCAGCATAAAGGACTACAATCCAATTACTGGGGGTTCCCAGCACCCGCACTACACATCTTTTATTCACCTCCAGGGATTCCACCACTTCCCTGGGCAGCCTGTTTCAATGCTTGATAACCCTTCCGGTGAAGAAAGTATTCCTAATATCTAATCTAATACTCCCTTTGTGCAACTTGAGACCATTTCCTCTTGTCCTGTTGCTTGGAGAGCATGGGAGAAGAGACAAACCTCCACCCTGCTACAACCTCCTTTCAGGTGGTTGTAGAGAGCAATAAAATCCCCCCGAGCCTCATTTTCTTCAGGCTAAACAACCCCAGCTCCCTCAGCCACTCCTCATATGACTTACTCTCTAGAGCCTTCACCAGCTCTGTTGCACTTCTCTGGACACTCTCTAGCATCTATGTTTTTCTCATAGTGAGGGGCCCAAAACTGAATACAGGANACTGCCAGGTCTTCCATTTAACCATCTCCCTAACCATCAAATCTACACTGTAGCAACTGACCTCCAATATGTACAGTGGAAGAAGTTCAGCCAGAGATGGACTTCTGAAGCTAATAAAGAAATTAGCAAACCTGTTTCACAAAACGATTGTAATACTGTACTGCAAGAAACCCCCTTTCCCTGAAAAACTCAGTTTCCCAGAAATCCCCTGTATCTTTCCCCATTGGCTGTGAAACCTGGTCCCTATGGGCAATGGCTAAGGTGTTCTCAGCTCCCTGATTGGATATATGCTAATGTCCCAAAAATTAATGCTAATTGTCCCAAACCCTTTAACTACCCCAATCCGGGAACAATCCTCTTTTCCTGCTTGTCTCTTGCCGTGGTCTCTGTGCTTCTGTCTCAGGGTTCTACGGACCACGTGGCGAGGGAACCGGGGTAGCATTCCTCCTCCAGCATAAAGGACTACAATCCAATTACTGGGGGTTCCCAGCCCCCGCACTACACATCTTTTATTCACCTCCAGGGATTCCACCACTTCCCTGGGCAGCCTGTTTCAATGCTTGATAACCCTTCCGGTGAAGAAAGTATTCCTAATATCTAATCTAATACTCCCTTTGTGCAACTTGAGACCATTTCCTCTTGTCCTGTTGCTTGGAGAGCATGGGAGAAGAGACAAACCTCCCCCCTGCTACAACCTCCTTTCAGGTGGTTGTAGAGAGCAATAAAATCCCCCCGAGCCTCATTTTCTTCAGGCTAAACAACCCCAGCTCCCTCAGCCACTCCTCATATGACTTACTCTCTAGAGCCTTCACCAGCTCTGTTGCACTTCTCTGGACACTCTCTAGCATCTATGTTTTTCTCATAGTGAGGGGCCCAAAACTGAATACAGGATTCAAGGTGTGGCCGCACCAATGCCCAGTACAGGGGAACAATCACTTCCCTAGTCCTGCTGGCCACACCATTTCTGATACAAGACAGGCTACCATTGTCCTTCTTGGCCACCTATTCTTGAAAGGCACTTGCACAATATCTTCTTCCAATCAAATCTCCTGTAGAAGTAAACAGAAATTACCTTATGCTTAGTATTACATCTGGTTCATGTTGTGGTAAGTCTTACCTTTCTGTAGTGTTTCCACATCAAAGACATGCTCCTTGAAGAAAGCTCTAAGGGACAAAGGACTCGCACTGCAGTCTTNACTGCCAGGTCTTCCATTTAACCATCTCCCTAACCATCAAATCTACACTGTAGCAACTGACCTCCAATATGTACAGTGGAAGAAGTTCAGCCAGAGATGGACTTCTGAAGCTAATAAAGAAATTAGCAAACCTGTTTCACAAAACGATTGTAATACTGTACTGCAAGAAACCCCCTTTCCCTGAAAAACTCAGTTTCCCAGAAATCCCCTGTATCTTTCCCCATTGGCTGTGAAACCTGGTCCCTATGGGCAATGGCTAAGGTGTTCTCAGCTCCCTGATTGGATATATGCTAATGTCCCAAAAATTAATGCTAATTGTCCCAAACCCTTTAACTACCCCAATCCGGGAACAATCCTCTTTTCCTGCTTGTCTCTTGCCGTGGTCTCTGTGCTTCTGTCTCAGGGTTCTACGGACCACGTGGCGAGGGAACCGGGGTAGCATTCCTCCTCCAGCATAAAGGACTACAATCCAATTACTGGGGGTTCCCAGCACCCGCACTACACATCTTTTATTCACCTCCAGGGATTCCACCACTTCCCTGGGCAGCCTGTTTCAATGCTTGATAACCCTTCCGGTGAAGAAAGTATTCCTAATATCTAATCTAATACTCCCTTTGTGCAACTTGAGACCATTTCCTCTTGTCCTGTTGCTTGGAGAGCATGGGAGAAGAGACAAACCTCCACCCTGCTACAACCTCCTTTCAGGTGGTTGTAGAGAGCAATAAAATCCCCCCGAGCCTCATTTTCTTCAGGCTAAACAACCCCAGCTCCCTCAGCCACTCCTCATATGACTTACTCTCTAGAGCCTTCACCAGCTCTGTTGCACTTCTCTGGACACTCTCTAGCATCTATGTTTTTCTCATAGTGAGGGGCCCAAAACTGAATACAGGATTCAAGGTGTGGCCGCACCAATGCCCAGTACAGGGGAACAATCACTTCCCTAGTCCTGCTGGCCACACCATTTCTGATACAAGACAGGCTACCATTGTCCTTCTTGGCCACCTATTCTTGAAAGGCACTTGCACAATATCTTCTTCCAATCAAATCTCCTGTAGAAGTAAACAGAAATTACCTTATGCTTAGTATTACATCTGGTTCATGTTGTGGTAAGTCTTACCTTTCTGTAGTGTTTCCACATCAAAGACATGCTCCTTGAAGAAAGCTCTAAGGGACAAAGGACTCGCACTGCAGTCTTCCGAAAGTTTCTCAACAGCTTTTTTAAACATAGCAACTAACTCATGAAGAAGTCCATCTAAATCAAGGGGAGAAGTGGATGGTGAAATCAAGCTCAGGCGTACAGAGATTGATGCACAAGATGCAGAACTAGACTCCACAGATTCACACTCAATTTGGAAGTCCTCTGACAACATCTTCATTGCAAAATGTTTTCTTTGGAGTGGATCATCAACTACTGCAACAACATGCCATTCAATGGCAGCATCTCTGGGTAGGTGAGGTATTACCACCACAGCAAGCAACCCACACACTGCAGTTTCATCATGATATGTCTCTGAATCTTCTTCCTAAAAGATAAACAAAATACTGTCCATATTACAGAGCTGTAGAAATGAAGGATGCTTATATTTAGCAAAAATATTCAAAAAAGTATGTGCAGTACAGTTATTTCATGGATACTTCCCCTCAACTTTCCTCCTTATTGAAAAGTCATCTTGAGCAATGATGAATTTGTCTGACAGTATCTGCTCATTTTTGCAATCTCAAACAACTACTACGCCTGTACCGCTAAAATAAAAGCTGATCATGACATATTTTGCACTCATTCTGCAATTAAAAGTCTTTTTGCACATGGTAACAGTATGTACCAATGGTCTTTGAAGAATAAAAAATGGTAGTAACTACCAAAACTGCAGAAATGAGTTAGTAAAGCACATTAAGTTTTATTTTAAAAGTTGGAGTACTGAAGATACAGTTCAGATAAAGCAAAGATATAGTTCAGACAGTTCTGAACAGCAGAATTATCTTGACCAAATCTGCTTAGAAAATAGAATGTGTTTTCTTAATAGCAGAGCTCATTTAGAACATGTATTTAAATTGTTTTCACATCAAACAGCATGTCTAATTATCTAACTTGGTAAGCTAATTCTGAGTAACTGAGATCCTTTTTTTCTGATGGTTTTTAATAGCTTGCTGAACAGTTGAAATGCTTGTTTTGATGAGCAGATTACCTTTTTCCTCAATTTTTCCTCCATTTTCATGATGCAACAGTATACTAAGTATTTTTAATATTAGTGACTTATACCATCTTCTTTGTGTACACAGATAATAACTTTTTTATTTACCAATTTGCTTACACAGCAGTATATACTGGTAATATTGTCCATTGCTTGACCTCTGAAAAGAAAAATAATAACAAGGCAAACCTGCCATTTTGCCTGAAGTAGATAAGGCCATATAACTTGCAGTACCTTCAATTCACAAGCTCAATTTTCATCCTCTCTCTCTCAACTTTGAGAGGAAGAAATAATGACAGGTTCCAGGTACTTCATTTCAAAATTCACTCACAAAGTTATTGACAAGAATTCTGCACAGAATATCTTTGATGCTTGACCCTCGTGAGCTGTTTACATGAAAAATGCACTTACTTCTATATTAATGATAGTGGAGTGTAATTCTAACCCAAACATGTAGCAATTGCTTTAGCATTTCTGTTTTTGATATGGGAACAAAAACAGGGATAATTTGTCTCAAATTGCAGTCACTTCAGTCATAATAAAATCTCACGGAGTACTGTTTGCTTTCAGTACTTTTATTAGGCTGGCTGGGGCTGTTATTAAGGTACCAACACATAAATGTTATATTAGCACTTAACAGGAGCACAGTATTCTCCTCTAGGAGATGAATTCTAACCTTGTCAATATAATTCTGCTCTGAGTGCTGTAAAACAGTTTAAAAAGATGAAATACTGGAGCTTTGTACTGAGAAAAAAAAAAAAGTCATGCTCACTCAGGCTTAAAGGCCACTTTGCTGGCCCAAGGTGCTGAGGTACTGGTTAGAAAAAAAGAGTCTAAAGAAGCTCTCTCAGGTCACATCAAGCACTGAGACAAACTTTTCTACTTCCCTGTACTTGTCTTAGGTTGTTAAATCAATTACTTGCTATTTCTGCTTGCCTTCAGCTGCCATTTAGAATATGAAGAACTACATGAAAATTAAGGCCAAGAGAAAGTACATTTCCAAATTTAACAAATGAGAATCATTCTGTGTGAAAGACTATTCATGGTGCACCTGTACGGTACCATAGCACTCATAACCTTTAACTTTAGAGTTTGCACAAAGCACAAGTGATGGAGCTACTGGGGACTAATAATCTTTCATCCGCGGCTACAGAATCTTACAAAAATACTTCTAACAATGACCTCTTCTGACTTACTTTCAAGAAATCGCTGACATTTGTGTTGTACATGGATGCTGCATTTGAGTTACCTTTCAGAAATTTACAACTTGTTTAAATAGATGAATATCTTTAGGATAGACTGTCTAGTAAATGAGGATGAATATATAAGGTCTGCTAAGAAATTATATTCATATGATGTTAGAACAATATAAGCAAGTATTAAGAGTGAAAGAGGAATTATTTTATGGCTAAGTTGCTTTTTATAATGGATTCTGCACTCTCATCAGTGAGATTCATCACTTCTGGCAGACAGCTGTGGTACTATGAACAAAACCATGTTTTTAGACTTCTTGCCCAAGGATACTGTTGAAGATTGTTCTGTAAAGGAGCACAGGTTTTGGCCTAGTCTTTCTTTTACATCTTCACAGTCTTGGACAGAAAAAAATGAGGTAGAAGAGGATACAGCTTGGATTGTAATTCTTGAAAAAGAAGTGTCAAATAATTCTTGGGAAGTTCTAAAATTCTTGTTGAGAGACAAGACAACTATTGAGGCAAAAACTGTTGAAAGCAGTGATTCCTTACAGTATGCATTACCTGAGTTTACAAATTTTTACAAACCTTATTAGGCTATAGGTGTAGCTGTCATCAAAGGTATTTGCACTTCAACCTTTATTTTCTAGCTAGCAGTTTCCAAATGATTTTCAGTTTCATGGGAGAAAGACTGCATGTTGAAGTTCCAATTTCTGCTTGTTATCTTTTCCATTGGATTGAATTCTTTCTAATAACAAATACTACAAGGTAGCTTTGCACTAGGAGAAGTTCGATTGCCACAGGGGAAAATAAGCAGATCATAAAGGTTCAATGGTTGACTGCTGAAATAACATGCAGAAAAATGCTACTTAATGTGCTACACTTTGATATGGTCTGATTTCAAGGGGACTAAAGAAGGACACCAGGTGATATCTGTTCTCCATGCAGGAGACAGCCTCTGAAAATAAATCACTCTGTAACAATGTCTTCTTTCGGGAATATATGTAAACTGGATCACCTCAGAGACCACACTATGACAGAATTCCAATTCTGTCAAGGTAAGAAATGGGAGATCCCAAAAATTTGGACAAAGATTTGATAAGACAAATGATTTAGCTCTAACATTAGACTTTCCTCAAAATATAATTCACAATATCTTCCCTCTGGCAACAGGATCATCTGCTACTCAATTTATCAAAGATGGAAAAGATTAAGATCCATAAAGTTTGGAAAAGGAAGCCAAAAAGCAGATTTTTCTAAATACATGTAGTTAGAAATACATTGTATCAATATCATTCCCTATCCAAAGAACAACTACGAACATTTTTTAACACCATACTTCAGAAAAAAAACCCATAACTCAACAAGGGACTGTGAAGAAAATACTGATATTATTCTGGTGATACAATGCACATTTCAATAACTCACAGGAAAAAACAAAGGTACAGAGTAGATTGTAGGATGGTGGAGAAGGTGAGTCTTCTCTACCTTTACTGAGAAAACTGCCATGCTAAGCTAAGTGACGTCTTGGAAAGTCTTCATGGACTGGTTAATAAAGAATCACAGCAGTTGACAGTAGTCAGGAAAGCAAGTAAAACAAAGAGAACAAAGTAGGCAACTTTATGCCACTGCAGAAATTCACAGTTCACCCCCATCTTGAGTAAGATAAACAGCTCTGGGTCTCTCAACTGAAAAAGGACATATTAGATCTAAAATGTGTTCAGAGGAGGACAACAAGTATGATCAAAAGCTCTGGAGGGTTTGACTGAAAATGTTCTCCAGCCCTCTTAACGAGAAGACAGAGGCTTACAAAATCATACATGACATAAGAAGGGTGTATAGGGATAAGAACTGATTTTGCACGCTTGTCTTTCTGTACAAGAACTAGGGACCATCAAATGATATTAGTAAGAGCATGGTTTCAAAAAGGACGATGGTGGGTGACACCTACAGTTCCTTGATGGAGAACGCTCTGGTTGCAAGAACTTTATAGGGGAGCCTGAACTTCTCAGAACACAGATTCAGTGGGCATTATAAAATAGACATATTGAAATTCCTAGGTAATTCTTAATTTATATGAGTTAATAATTTATAGAAAAGTGATTTATATAACTATTAAATTAATCCATTTAAATATGAATTAACATAGTTTGAGATTGGGAGAATATTAGAGTAGATATATGCTTTTACTGTTTTTGCTATTCACTTCTGCTTAGGGCTACTGTTTGTAGTCGGAATACTAAGCAGAGCCTACACCATTATGGCTATTCTCATATTATATACGAATTTATGCCAATCCTAGTGGTGTGTTTGGTGAAGAACTGGGCTTTCTTGACTGGATTTGTTGATTTTTCGCTACTAGTTCCTTCCAACATTTCCATAATTCTAAAGGAATTTCATGTTCATCTGTAATATTCCAGACAGATTTTACAGATGAATAGGGAACACAGAATCAAGTAGATGGATGAAGATAACAGCTTCGAGAGATTAAGCTTCTGGTACTGGCATCAGAATATTGGGCTGGAAGAAGTGGGAGCTCAATGTAGTTATTCCTTCTGAGGAAAAAAAAAAAAAAAAAAGCTGCTTCTCCTTTTTCCCAAAGCAGCATCACATGTAGAACTGTAATCCTACTTTTAGAGTGACACATATATGTTCAATTCCTGCTTAACTGATAGAGACAGCACAGACAACCAAAACATGACAGTGCCAAGCAGGAGGTTTGTCAGCTTTAGGCACCTACCACAGGAGCAGGGATTTTGAGCCATGTTACACCAGAGCCACCCAGACAGTCTGCTCTGTGTTAACCCCTCTAATGAGGTTCTGCAGTGGATGCTCAACTCAAATCTGCAAAAGTTTGGTTAGAAATGGAAAGGCTCAAAGGGCTTGACTGAATACTTGTTGAAGGCCACAGTACTACAGTTATCAAGTGACATTCAATTCAGGAAGGTATCTAACAAAGAAAAATGAGAAGGGGAACTTCTTATATTTTATATTTGTAAATAAGCTGATGCTGAAAAGGTAAATTGGTAGCAACACTCCTTAGGTAACACTTTTATGAATGTGTTTAATTCAGACACACAAGCCCTTTCATTATCCCAAGAAGCAACGTGAACAACAGGGTTTTTCAGTGGGTTTCCAAACTTGTAATTAACCTGTATCTCTATATTAAAGCAAAATGGTTATCTGAACTGCATCATGCATAATGTTTTCCTGAGCTTTGCTCAGAGAGAAGAAATTATCACTTTGGCTCACAGTATTACCAAATCCTTGCATTTTGTAAGCCTCAGTTCTTAGTAAAGATTCACTCAGTTTTCATTGCTCATATTCAGGAGAGTTACAAACCACTGTCACACTTTTGAATGCCTTATGCATTCACAATACTGCTAAAACCAAAGCAGGACCCAGTGTCATAAGCAGAGTTAAATGAAAAACACTGGGCTGCAAGGGTTGTAAACTAACTTACACAGACTGTTCGAGTGTTGTTTTAAAGGTGCTAACCTTAAAAACAATTTCTCCAACTAATAGTGTATTTTTCAATTAAAAAAAATCCAAAACAGACCTATGAAAATTCCAAAGAAAACAGAATAATGAGTATAAGACAAACCTATACTTAATTCACTGTTGGATTTAGCAACAAGCATTTAACTACTTTGCTTAATTAAACTGAAAAAGCTACACATTTTGGCTATTAGCATTTATTATATAAATTTGTTTGACTATCGTCCATTTGTTCTAAATGAGAAATATTCTTTTTGTTGGGTTAGTAAGGACTAGGGCCTATCTACCTCACAGCTGAATATGGAATCAGGCTATGAGAGACAGAGATGAATGCATAATTGCTATCTCTACAAAGAACTGACTTGGAGAACAAAAAAGAAAGCTACTGTGATGTTACTTTTAGAAGCTGAGTTTATGAAAACCTTATATGGTACGCATTATTACACCATTATAGTGGCAAGATTAATGTGCCTTTAAATAATACATTTAAAATTTCTTTTACACTCCCTGCATTAAACAGAGTGCATCAAACTCCTGAGATCCAGCTTAAGCTTTGGTAGAGTCTCTCACAACAATAGGTTTATGACTTAAAAAGTAAAGATTCCACCAGGAAAACTGCATAAGAATAAAAATGTCAGTTCCTAAAGAAAGTAGGATAGAAGCAATCCTTTTCAACATCCTAGTTTGTCTAATAAATAGGCCATATGCATTCCTGGTATAACACATCTGAATTCAAAGAATGAATACCACAGTGTTTTATAACAACAAAATTGTTGAGAATGTTCTTTTTCCAAAGCTTACAAAAGTAAGAAAGTCAGACATTTAGCATTTATTTCTCAAATAAAACAAATTACTTGCTGCATGCCAAAACACAAAACTGGCAGAGTAAAAGTAAGGTCTTATAAACATGAATATTTGTCATAGAATAAATACTGTAAATATAAAAAGAAACAAGTTCTTCAGAAATTTTATCCTCTCCACAAAATGTTGGATTTATCTGGAGGTAGTTCAGTAACCATTGTGTCATGCAGAAATTATTTTATACAATGTCAACTGGGAAACTGAGCCTGTACCTACTTGGTGTCACTAAACCAGGGAAAATCTGAAGAAAAAAAGGTGGTTCTTTATTTTTTGTGTCAGCATCTGATAGCACATTTTGCAGAATAATTTCTTTTTTATGCAGTCTTTATCTCTCCTTAAGAAACAGAAACATCAAAAAGGGAAAGCAGATATAGAGAAATAAATATAAGTATAGAAATTTAGAGGTAGTACTATTTCTAAGGGTACTTTAAATCAATTTGTCTAATTCAAATTAATGTCTTCTCCTAATATCACGATTATAATTTCACATGCTACCATTTGGGAAAAAAAATCCAAATTAAATTTTCCTCACAATAATTGTGAAAAAATCCGTGTGTAGCTATGGTAGTAATGCAAAATTAATTATTAGACATGAAATGCTCAGCAGCTAACATGCCAAGCACAGCTTAACTTTTCCCAGAGAGGCAGGTGAATAAAATGAGTACACGTCAAGTTATATTAGTGAGAGTATAGGAAATTTGAATCTATACAATACATTGATGGCAATTATTACAATTCGACAAGGTGATGGGCTGAAAATTTATGGTAGTCAACCAAGTATGTCAGAAGAAACTACCATAAAAATTAAGTAACAACACTCTTAGGGCCTAAATCCCACAATAAATATACCATAAATTCGATTTATAAGTTGAGACAGCTTTTTGGTGCATAAAGGATATATTTAAGTCTTTGCAGAATCAAAGGTTTAATGACAAACGGTCTCTGAGTAGTTTTACTGTAAGTATAGGCAAGCATTATATAAAAAGGGAAAGCAAATATGGAACTCATGCAAACAGAGAGTTCATAAGAAAGCAGATCAATAACTTTACAGGATCTATAGCTTGTATCACTCAAACAGAATAAATTAGCAACTTGCTATTCTGTCTTTTACCATGATTGCCAACAGAGGCCAAGAAGTGGTATAAATTTTCATCATTTCAGTGTGATAGAAGAAAGGCTTCAGTTGAAATTTAAGACATAACCTTACAAGCTCTCTTTTGATTATATTTAGTACAGAAGGATATCATTTGCTTGTTAATTTTGTTTCTCTTTTCTATTGTTGGATCACTGTGTTTTCATCCTTTCATTTCAGAAACTGAGAAGCTCTGTGACAGGATCAAAACAAGAGCAATCAGTCTCACATTTCCATGAAGACAAAGTCAGCTTTGAGCAAGTTTCTAGAACAAATGAACAACTGAAAGACTGTATACAAAGTCTGCAATAACTAGGCCATCACCTCTGCTTTATGGACTTAGCAACCTGGAAGTTTTCTTGAAAAGGAAGCTCAAGTAATTACTTGTTAGAATAAATGGAAAGAAAAACAGAAAATGCAAACTGCAAAAAACTGAAAAAAAGACACAGGCTTCTGCATGCACAGTAAGGGAGAACAATATCCTATTTAGGACTTAGACTTCCATTTCTGCTTGATTTCTCATGTAAGTATCACAATCTTGTTCTAACCCAATATATCTAAAAGCAGTCTCAATAGCCCCATGGACTCCCAGTTTTCAACTACCCACCAAATTCCATAAATTTCAGTCTCTCTTCAAAATACATTTCATAATTGTATGTGACAATTATGCCACCATCAGAGCAAAAGAAAGATTTAAAAATGTTGGATCATCAGTTATGGGAAGCATGGGATAATATCAAATGGAAAATATAAATACCTATATCTTTTTTCTTAAGTCAAAGGGCTCAGGAAGGGATTTTCACTTTTGTTAAGTCCATACAAGCTTTTGGCTGTTTGCCTCATTCTGCAGAAGTAGTCAGGCTACCAAGCCATGTGTATTTAACCAACCCTCTTCCTACTCCATGGGAAGCTCAGCCTTTTGATTCTCTCCTGTGGCATGAAGTATTTGGAACTCTTAAGGTCTAATATATTTTAGTACAAGTATACTCACAGGGTTCAAAAATGGGAATTTCTGGGTGAAATGTAATGGTCTGTGATATACAGGTCAGAATAAATAATGTAATGGTGCCTTCTGGCTGTACAAGCCACTCAAGCTATGAAATCTGTTTTATCCACTACTTAGGCTCAGCCTTTCTACCAGTGCTGCAGTGCCTGAACTCTAAAAACCCACACTGAGAAGGCAACCACCTTACCCATTATGGCCTTTAATATCCCTTGCTGATAGTTTTAAATTTTTAAACAGCCCTACCTGTCGTGCTCCCTTTTATGTGTTCTCATAGTTACAGATATAATTTTGGAAGCAAAATATCTAAACAGCAAGCATAATAAAAATGAAATGGGTTAAAACTTATTAGCAGTAGGGAGCAGATGTAGCAAAATTCTGCCAGTTCCCCTACATTTCCTCCCCAGCAGGGATTTTCTGTCAAGCTGTGAGTTAGTTCTACATACTAATCCAGGCTGCTGTTGCTGCAATTGCACCTTCCTATACTTTGCTATTGTACTAAAAATTCACTTTGATTTTTGATTTCTTCCTTCTTAATAATAATATTTAAAGCAGTTCCTGCAGAGCTAAATGTAAATTCAAGCACTGCATGCTAGATGCTCAAAAGGGCATGAAAATTTAAAATTGATAAGAAAATAATTACATACCGAAAAGCTGTTTTATTTGCTTAAAAAATAGTAACTTTCTCTCAACAAACTAAAAGTTTCTGAGCCACGAGATAACTAGTGAATGACTGAAGTTAAGATCCTTGAAATACCTCTCAAACATACATCATTCAATATATCAGTTACAATATGGGAAAAAAAATAAGATAACTATTTAAGGAACAAAGCCATAAATTGATAATAATATAAACTGAAAGCAAATGAAGTCTGCCACATGAAACATGATCACAGATTGTCACTCTGAGGGTTTTATTTTTCATGTGTAGTGTCAAAAAAAAGCACTTAGGAAAGAGAGTTGAACTGAATTAAGGATGTTCAAGATGGAAAGATTTCACTTGAAAATCATTTGAGAGTGTGTACCCAAATGTGTCAGAAAATGAGCAAAATTAATGGTCAAAATCTACTCTGTGGGCATTAAGGATAACGGATTTTATTATTTAGAATTTGAATTTCAGATGCTGATTGCAAAGATACTTTGAAAGGACTTTCTTTCGGAATTTTGACAATGAGCTCTGGAACCAATTTTTAAACCAAATGTCAGGTTTCACCTCACATGTTCTAATTACATCACCTGTTCACCTGTGTATGTACAGCACCATTAGCTACTGTTGTTAAACCTGTAATTAATTTTGTAGAATACAAGGAAGAAAATTGTGATGCTGCTGGAGGTAGAAGAAAAACAACTTGAAAATGCTGGTGGTGTTATTAAACTTCTACTAATTTGCCAGGCTCTCCCTCATTGAGACAACCACCTTTATTAGTAATATAATATACAGATGTGCAATCAGAAATGATTTCATGGAATCATGGAATCACAGAATAGTTTGGGTTGGAAGAGGACCTTGAAGATCATCTACATCCAAACCCCATACCATGGGCAGAGATACCTTCAGCTAGCCCAGGTTGTTCAGAGCCCCATCCACCCCGGACTTTAGCACCTCCAGGGATGGGGCATCCACAACTTCCCTGGGCAACCTCTGCCAATGCCTCACCACCCTCACAGAAAAGAATTTTTTCCTAGTATCTAATCTAAACCTACTCTCTTTCAATTTGAACCCATTCCCTCTTGTCCTGTCAATACACTCTTGTAAATAGTCTTGCCTCATCTTTCCTGTAGGTTCCTTTCAGGTACTGGAAGGCTGCAATTACGTCACCCTGAAGGCCTCTCTGTTGCTGGCTGAACAATTCCAGTTCTCTCTGCTTTTCCTCATAGGAGAGGTGCTCCATCTCTCTGATCATCTCGTTGGCCCTCCTCTGGACTCATTCCAACAGGTCAATGTCCTTCCTGTGCGGGGGACCCCAGTATGCAGAGTGCAAGGGATACCTGGATGCAGTACCCCAGGTGAAGTCTCACCAGAGCAGAGTGGAGGGGCAGAATCCCTTCCCTTGACCTGCTGTTCAGGCTGCTTTGCATACAACTGGCTTTCTGGCAATTCATTTAATTTTGAACATGACACTTTTTAGTAAACAAATTTTGAGTGGAAAATACATTTACATTCTACCTTATGCATATGAATACTTTAGAGGTAAATGTTTCAGCAGGGTAGTCAGTTACTTTCATTTTTCAATATGGCATGACTGCAAAGAAAGATCAGTTAAATCGCAACAGGACTATTAGGTGGTGTCAGGACTATTTGTGGTGTTTGAAAGCTATTAACCTGCTACACTTTTAGGAAGGACCAGTTGTTAATTATCTATGTAGGGTGGGGTGGTAATATTACTCTTCTTTCAGTCCTGATCAGCAGGATTAACTCATCCAAAGGAGAACAAAAAAAACTTTGAAGGTGATGATTATCCTGAAATTCCATCCTTCATTGTGGGAATTTAAAGTTCCCTACATGCAGTTTGGACTAAAGTTTAACAGGGAAGTTTCATGAGTGGAAGTAAGACCTTGATCACTTTTCAACAAAAATAGCATTCTCCCCTCTATAATGAGGCACTGACAACAGGTACTCACATCATGGTTGAAACCCTTTCACGGTCATCACACATTAGACTTTTGACCAGAGGTTCTGGCCTAAGCAAACAGTGGATGAATATATCCACTCTTGCTTAGCAGAAAAGTGACAGGCTCAAAACAGAATTAATATTTTCAGCAGAGGAGATGAAGAATCACTCAAAAAAATTCTTATAAGGGAACTGCTGCAGGGGAAAATCAGTCAGCCTGGATGAACTAGGCTGTTTACCACCCTGAATAACTTGACATGCATTTCTTCACTGTGTCTACCTGAAAAACAACATTCAAATGCATGTATATATTACCTGTAAATGGCAAATAAGCTAGTATAAATCAGTTCATGGAAATCAGAGTTATGCT
Organism: Oxyruncus cristatus; assembly: GCA_013399855.1. Lineage (NCBI taxonomy): Eukaryota > Metazoa > Chordata > Aves > Passeriformes > Cotingidae > Oxyruncus > Oxyruncus cristatus. Next base: position 26,707 of record VXAY01007526.1, on the reverse strand, counting down.
GACTTATGCCAGCCGAGGATTTGATTGTATCTATCTACATAAATGTTCACACAAGAAATGCTCTCCTATTTTCTACTGTTCATATCTTTTGTTTATATTCTAGAAGTTAAATTTAGCATACTGTTTAGAGCATTATACAATCATACGACTTTTATACACATACATATTCAATTTCTAATAATGGCTTTAGTTAAAATCATGTAGACTGCTTCACTGTTCTTTTTGGTGACTACACTCCTTTTTAAAATTCATTAAGGCTCCACTTATGTTACAAATAAGAGTATCATAATCTTCCTTTAAGAAGAAGTTAAAGTGGCAATGCTTTCACCTCCCATTGTGGCCTAGTGTCAAATGGCAGACTATTTTGAAGGACCTCTGGAGTTCCACTATCTGCATTTGACTTGTGTCAAATATTCTCATTACAGTTGCTTCAAATGAATACAAAAACTTTGCTTAATCTGAGCACAGGGGAAATGAAATACACTAGTCACAAGATGAAAGACCCACTACCACTGAGGAATTTACTGCACTGTGTGTTCTGAATGTGGGCCATAAAAGAAGCCTGGTTTAATATATCAAACTGCGGAACATTTGAAATAACATCTAGTAGAAAAATAGATGTTAGGAACCTGATGAGACAAAAAAAAAGGAAACAGAAACATGTATTTTCTTCCTACTGAATTTTTGATAGCCATAGGTACTGGCTGGCAGCAATGGTTTTTCAAAAATATTTAGTTTTCTTCTGATAATATTACAAATCATATTAACGAACATGAGATTTTACTGCAATGTAAATGTAGCAGTGTTCTAATCTGTCATTTTTGTCATTTTGTCATTACCTTTGTAATATTTGTTATTTCTACTAATATTTTAACTGTTCTGTTCAAGAAACTTGTAAAAGAAGGAGACCAATTAAATTGATATTACCTATAGTGTTACCTCCAGGACACAGAATTTACAATACTGCCTGGAAATTGTATTAAACAAAGATATTAAGCAATACATATAATAAAATAGACAAAAAAGTGTACCTGAATATTATGGACTTAGAAACATCTGCTCAGCATGGTGAAAAAGTACATATCCTCTCACAGAAATTTGGTTTGTTTTTTAATATTCCATTTTAAGTTTTATGATGATTTCCTCTATAGGTAAAAGAGAATCTTAAACCTCTCTCCAATCCTTTGCAGCAAGAAATATCCTCAACTTCTTCTATTCAAGCATAAGCTACTTCTGTTCTACTTAAGATAAAGTGTCAGAGAATGCATGAATTTTATTTAAATTCATGACAGTCTGTATACTTCAAATAGTACAGGAATGTCTGAACAATGCACAGACTGCTGTGTTACAGATGCATGATGCCATTCTAAATGACTGCCATGAAAACACAATAATTACTCCAGAAAACAACTGCATGTAATTACAAAGATTCTGCTTTAAGATTTAACTTTTTTATAACTTGGGACTTGCGCATTATTTTATAGGCAAAGTGGAAAGACACAGGGTAGCATCAATGGTATTTACAGGAGTGTCAAAGGAGGTACAATGCAGGGGCTTCCTAGAATGGGCCCAGTGCCCTAGATGACTACTCTTAGATATTTAAAAAAAATCCTAGTTCAGGCTCATTTACATCTTTTGACATCTAAACAGTTTGTAAATCTGGCCCAAAAGGTTTAAATTTAGATTTTTAAATTTGGCATCAAGTTACCCGAGTGCTGAAATAAGCATGGGACCCATTCACAATATATATCAGATAAAACACTGCAAATCTTTCTTCCATCACTTCTGCATTACACGCTATTAAGACACACATTGTCAACAACCTGACTGGCATTCCTGACAGAATGAAAGTCGACTGTAGCACTCTTTGCTGGATTTGAAACAATCATGGGATCACAGCCACCCATCCTGAATGCTTACCATAAAAAAAAAAAAAAAAAGAAAGCTTCTGTCAGAAGAAGATGGGCTGGAGAACTTTGAAAGTTTGCAGTACATTTGCTCAGAAATGCATTGGAGGGAGAGGACCAGACAAGTAATGTCCAAATACAAGCTGTGTTACAAAAGTCAAAAGACATATTTTTTCATGTCATGGGAAGTATTTCACCTGGTAGAGTTTTCATTAATGAGGATGGAAAATACATTGGCAGCTCTCTAATAAAATAACTCGGAGTGGAATTGATCTATAATATCATCATTTGAAGAAAAAATAGTATGTATAAAATGACTTGCTGAGGCAAAAGATATAAGCTAATGGCCTTAGAGCTATTAATACATCTTGCAATTACATTAAATATTATCTCTCTACGCAACTCTGTCTTCTAAGCTTAACAAAATACATAGTTTTCACTGTCTTAAAATCTCCCTTCACCAACATTTCAGGTTCACTTACAAATACAGCCAATTCTAAACTTTCAGTTGGTAACATAACATTGTGTACTAATTGTACTAGAGTATTTCCCTATAATTTTTTCTTTTTATAACAAGGAAATCAGAGATAAGATTTCAGACAGTTCTGGAAAATCTGCCTCCAAGTTTTGTATATATTTCATCAAATCAAAATAAGAACTGAAAATAATTTTTTTCATTCAGTCATTTTTATCAACAAATGTGTTTCAAAAGCAGCAAGTGGTCTAAAAATTTTTCTGCAATATAGTTGACGTGCTCTTAAATCACAGAAAAAAATGAATTCATAGCACTTTTTCATGGAATGTACATTTGAATAGCAACAAACCAAATGAGTATTACACAGTTTATCAGAATTTATGTATTTTATTGACCTAGCTATACCAAATCTTGCTAGGGATTAGCAAGATGTAAAAAAATAAACCACAGCAGTTAAGCAAGCTGGAATGCCTGAAATCTTGAGACAGCACAGCATATTTCTTTTTTGTATTGGTGAGGATAACAAAAGAAAGCAAAAAAGCAGATATTCAGAGGTAGAAAAAAAATGTAATTGTGATCCTGTCCATCTCAGTTGGTCTAGGGGAGTCTGTTGTACAGGCAGAAGTACAATCCACCACTTGAAATACTTGAAACAAAGTACTGGGGTGTGGTTCTGCATGGGAAGCCCACGGGTTGAGGAAAAAGAAGGTAGGGGTGGACTCGGCTCCCAACTAAATATAGTGTTAGTACTGTCTAAATGGTTCAACTCAACCCCTACCGAATAAAGTGCATACACAAAAAAAAAACTAATAAGATTTTGCAGGCATAGTCACTGTTATATCATTATACAATAATTATTTGGAATATTTCCATCTATCAATAGTGCCATCTGTCCCACCCAATACAAATGGACTACAACCCATCTGGCTTATTTTTTTCTATTGATTACTCTGCTGAATGAGTTAGCAAAACCACTTATAAAATCATCATATTACATGACACTGTCATTAAAAGATGCGAAGTAAAGAAAAACACAAGATGAGACTTAATTGGAAAACTGTCAGTTTTTCTTCCAGAAAGTTTAGCAATGCTATAAGTTTTTTTTCTTCTTAAAAAAACCCCACAAAACAACTAAAACCAAAAAACCCAACAAAACACAAAACCAAAGCAAAGCAAACCAAAAACCCCAAACCAAAACAAACAACTAAATACTAACTACTGGTTTACGCAGAAGTTGTTCTAGGACTGCTGTTGCTACTTCTGACGAGGTATGCTAGAGAAGCTTCCTAAATGTATCTCCTCAAGAGTGTTAAAATATCCCAAAGTATGCCTGGCAAGCACAAAGACATTGTGGAAGGGATGTAAATTAAAAATAGGATGGAGGAAAGCTGACAATGGCTGGCACTAATATTTGTTAATTCCAATAAGTCTTCCTAGGTTTTGGGTTTGATTATTCATTTGTACAACTGTCTTAATGCTATGTTTTGCAGCCTCAGTTTTTTTCTTTTGATTTTAACCACTGCTCCCCTTAACTATATTTTAATTTCTCCAACAACAAAAATGCAGAACTAAATGCTTACTTTGTCTCCCTCACTCTAGATCTCAGTTTCTACAATACCTTTTTTGTCTTGACAAAGGAAATCTCTCATGTACATTCAAAATGTTGCTCCAAAGATCTTTTCTTTAGCCCGGTGATTTAGATGGTGTTGTTTTGAGTGAACCCTCAGTGAAGCTACTTTCTTCTCCTTTCCTCCCCGCTATTTTTTTTTTTCTACTACAACCTTACATCCCTGCACTAGATTTCTCTTTCCTCTGTCACCCTGAATCACTTTTCCAATGACACTGAGACTCAAAGGGACATATGAAGGAAGAAGAGAGAGGGACAGGGGCTGGATTCCAGCTCTAAGGAGACAACCCTTGATAACTGTGGGTAACTGGAGCTCTGGGAAGCTCAGGGGGTTATACTGTAGGGGTGAGACTGCAGGAATTGTGCTGGGAGCGCAGATACTGAGCTGCCATTAGGAGTAGAGGAAATCAGGATGACAGCAGTGGAAAGGAGTTGTGTAAGAAGCAAGGAATGATACTAGAATAAGGAAGAGACCAGAGGCTGGGTGACTAAAACAAGTTAAGAGTTGCTAGGGGGTCCAGATTGCTTAGTTTCTGTTTCCTTCCTCTCTTACAATCCTCTCCCATCCTTGATGCTCACTAGAGCCGCTTCTCTAGTTAATAATATATAATATGTTTCCTCTGGAAGCAATTTGAGTATTCTGAAGTATACATTTATTTAATTTTAAAAAATATTTTAATTTGTTTAAATATGATTTATTTTTCTCTTCATAACTCAAGAAGTTCCTAAAAGATAATTGGCCCTGTCAGCAGGACAAGAAGTCTTCCAAAGTTCAGCTAAGTGTGTCTACCCTGTGGCCTTATCTCAGATGAATCATAGAATCGATAGGGTTGGAAAAGACCTCCGAGATCATCAAGTCCAACCCTTGATTCAACACCTCTGTGGTTACTAGACCATGGCACTAAGTGCCACATCCAGTCTCATCTTAAAATCCTCGAGGGATGGTAACTCCACCACCTCCCTGGGCAGCCCATTCCAATGTTTGATAACGCTCTCTGTAAAAAACTTTCTTCCTAATATCCAACCTAAACCTCCCCTGGCAGAGCTTAGGACTATGTCCTCTTGTCCTACTGCTGGTTGCCTGGGAGAAGAGACCAACACCCGCCTGGCTACAGCCTCCTTTCAGATAGTTGTAGAGAGTGATGAGGTCTCCCCTGAGCCTTCTCTTCTCCAGGCTAAACAACTCCAGCTCCCTCAGCCTCTCCTCATAGGACTTGTGCTCCAGTCCCTTCACCAGCCTTGTTGTTCTACTCTGAACCTGCTCCAGCACCTCAATATCCTTCCTGAGCTGAGGGGCCCAGAACTGGACACAGCACTCCAGGTGTGGCCTCACCAGCGCCGAGTACAGGGGCAGAATCACTGCCGTGTTCCTGCTGGCCACACTGTTCCTGATCCAGGCCAGGATGCCATTGGCCTTCTTGGCCACCTGGGCACACTGCTGGCTCATGTTCAGCTTCCTGTCAATCAGCACCCCCAGATCCCTTTCTGTCTGGCTGCTCTCCAGCCACTCTGTGCCCAGCCTGTAGCGCTGCAGGGGGTTGTTGTGGCCAAAGTGCAGGACCCGGCACTTGGCCTTGTTGAACCTCATTCTGTTGGAATCAGCCCAGCTCTCCAGCTTGTCCAGGTCCCTTTGCAGAGCCTTCCTGCTTTCCAGCAGATCAACACACACCCCTAACTTGGTGTGAACTCCAACTTTGCTAATAAAGCTTTGATCAACTTTTTGTCCACATTCTGCTATTAGAAGTAAACATTTTGAGCTATATATACACAACTAGAGAACAATTCTCACACTTCTCTTTACATCATGTGCTGTGCTGTTAAGTCCAATTTATTTGTGTCCTAAACAATTTATATAATCCCTTTTGTGCTTTACAGACTACTGCTACTAAACATGTGGAAGGAGTCAACTGAAGCTGCTGAACAGTATTATTTATGTAGAAGATATTTACCAGGCATCAGTATTATGACAGAATGATATTAATTTTTTGTGCTCTAAAGAAAAACACCTTTGGCAGTTCTGATGCATATGATTTAGTCACTAAGTAAAATATAATTATCTCAGTCTTAATATACCATCACTTTGCTACTAAATACAGAATATTCAACTAAAGAAATGTAGAGTCTAAACCCTGTTTAAAACACAGTTAGTTTTATGGTTTTTGATGTACAGCTTAATAAAGATGAGCCCTGAGTTGAACTGTTTTATTTGCATAAACAAACTCCTTTTTTCATGGGTGGAAGTGGAACAATTTTAACTGAGACACCTTTTGTTCTTATTAAGTAATCTGTAGGTTGCTACTGGTTCAGGCCTTTGGCCACTGCTTGAAATACAGTTCAAGAATAATAAAATACTTTTGGTTTGGCTGACTTAGTTTACTTGAAGAAAACAGACCACTATTTCATCTCATGGTATCCAACAGAACTATCTATAGTAGCACCAGGATACCAAAACATAAACAAAACCACATGGGTAAGGGATATGACTTCAGACACACAGAAAGGCAGTATCTTAGAGAATCCAGAAGGTCCCTCCAAAGTAAAAACTACATTACCTGTTTTCACTGATTCTATAGAATAAGTGAGGCAGAAGTACAGCTGTTGTACAATTTATGATTTTCCAAGAGAAAAACTCTATTTCCATCAACAGGGCAACTGTATTTTCAGAGCAGGATAATTCCTCTCTCTGGTTCCTTGGAACAGAAGTGTTTGGTAAGTATTGTTCTCTGCTTTACCACGTACACAAACCCTTACTAATCAAAAAATATGCATATCCTGCAGAAAAATTCAATTCATCTGTCTGAACCTCCTATTGGCAAAATTATAGAGAAATTGGAACATCCAGCTGCTAATAACATCTCATTCCCTTTTATATTTAGCTTTTTTCCAAAGCAGTTTTTGATTGTGTTGTGACACACATTACTCTATCTGCTAATATTTTTTCTTTTTCTGGTACTGTCAATAATGAATTATGATCTGATAAGCCCAGCATAAGACCGATGAACATCCTCCTGGATTGTCTGATGCCCAATTGCAGGATGTTTTTCTTAAACGTTCCTGAAAACAGTCAGGCAGCTATCTCTTCACAGTAGTATGTGGGGGCAACAATCCATTTTTTAAGCTATGGCTTGAACAATCAAAAAGTTACACGGAATAGATGCTAGTAATAGCACAAAAGTAAACAACTTCGTAAGTATTTTTCACGTAGTTGAAAAAAAGAAAAAAAAAAGAAAGTACTGCCTAGTCATCTCAGTAAGTGGAAGAAAAAAAAGACTTGATAAAGAGTAGTTGGTAAGTATAATAACTATGGAAGACCTAAAAGCTTCTATGTGGGAAAAAGAATAGTTTCAAAGGACTGGCAAACACCACCAATCTATCCTCCAGTCATATGTATTACAAATCAGCAAGCAGGCAGGCTTCATGGTCATGGTACATGTTACTAACCAGTCACAGAGCAAGAATCAGAACTAAATTGAAAAAGAAAGAACTGAATTCAGATTCAATACTGAATCTGGTCTTGGAGGAGTAATAAACACTATTTAAGAGGATCCTTTATTAATAAATCAAGTTGGAATGTGTAAGCATCGAAGTGAAGTCCACATCTTTACTCAGAAAGACAAGTGCCTAGTGCAGAGAATGAAAGTAAAGGCAAATGGAAGGAAAGTTTCAGGTGCCTTTTTCCTTCTTCTATGGCAATATTAACATATGCTACGCTTCTAAGCCATGTGTTTCCTTGAGAAAACATAACAATTAGGTTATATTAAATTATACAGCAATTATGCAGTTACTATTCTCATTTTTATGCATTTGTGGATAAGTTATGGGGTTTTTTACAAGATTTGTGCCCACTACCTTGTAATAGTGACAGGGAGTTCCATGGTCATTTAAGAAAGTGGCACAAAAATAATAGAAATTATTATGGCATCATTATAAATCACTGTGCAAATTATTAAATCGTTAAACTAGGGTTAACCGACAGAGAGGCATGTCCTGATCTGGTCTTAAAAAGTCCAACTGAATATAGAGCAATAATGAGCAGCAAATTGCTAAAATCAGTTGTCATGACAATAGTGCTTGTAAGAAAGAGTGGGGAAAAAAACCTCACAAAAAGTTGAAGTTACATGCCCGGTTCTTCTTATGCAAAAATATATGAGTAGAAGTAATTCAAATGAGGTATTGTTCACATTTTTGTTAGAGAAATTGACTGTTCTTTAAGAGTCCTTTAACACAGTGCTTTGGGGAATTAAGACAAAGTTAGTGGTGAATATAACTTTCTATTAAGCAATTTTCTTTCTCAATTGTGCACAACCACTTATAAGCCAGAACATAACAGCTCAATCAAACCATATTGTACCAGCTTTACTTGAACCTCTCTGAAATGTACTGAGAAAATTCTGATAGTACTACAAGACTTAAAGGGAAAAAAAAAGACAACCCAGAAGGAAGTAAATGGATATCACAGCTACCTTTTTACATTCTTCTAATTTCTGCTGCCATAGAGAGCGAGCAATAGGAACGTGCTTGCTGTCAGTTACATAGCAGCTGGCTGTGATGACGTGGTGGAGTGCAGTCTTCTGGCTCATAGCCTGAAGAACCCGCTCAACATGACGGAGGGAAACTATAGCCTCTGTCCGTATGCCACCGCTAACAAGCTGCATCGTACAAGGTACCAGAGCAATCTGTCCAGCACAGTAGAGAACATCTCCAACCTACAAGAGAATAACAATAAATAAATAAGATTCTAAGAGTTTGTAGAAGACAAGGGAAGCACCTTTCTATTTTCAAGGTAGTTTCTTTCAATAGTACTATTCTTTGCCATCATTGTCAAAAATGGAACAACCATGCCAGTATAAAGATAATTTTTATAGGGATTTAACTACAGTATAGAAACACAGCACTGCAATAAACTGCAACCTAACAGTTAATACATGGACATATGTGTCAGTTCAAAACAATAACACCTGATGTTATGGATTTTTACAGCTGTTGGATCACACTGATGCCGCAAGCTAGTTAAATAGGTTCTTGCTTTCTTTTTTTGAATCATGATGCAGATTCTCTTTGGTTCAGTGCTATTTTCTTAAACTTCTGTGTCTTAAACTTTGTTTTATGTAACACTACATAAGAAAGTATCAGTACATATCTGGAACACCTTTAGTAAACTAATTTAAAAATATTATAAAAATATATACTTGCAGAACACCTAAAAGACCTTGTATGAAAAAAAAGTGATGATATTCCACCAGAAGGTAAAAGGAAATTGCGATAAATAAAAAGTAAAATAAAAGTAGAAGAATGCTACTTGAACAAAGAGATGGGTCACTTTTTGAAAATGGAATTAAATGGGTGGCCAGATATGCCATCAATATATATTTTAAGTTGAGCTGCAATGCAGTTACCTTGGGCTGATTTTCCAAAATCTTCCCAGCAACACTCTGAAGACCTACTTTTTTAAAAGCAGCGCCAGAAAAGGAAACATTTATTCTTACTATTCAGACATCTCAGAGATTTATTATAAAATCTTAATGTAAACATCAAACTTTTCATCGTCTTATGCTGCACTTCTCTAGGAAGTCTGTGCATCTCCTAATCAGTGAAACAGTAAATTTTATTCACTATCAAAAGAAAACTAAGTATAGAAGTGGGAAGTAAGGTGGGCGTAAGCAGCTTTGAAGTCAGCACAGCAAGAATTTTGCTAGGAATAAAGAGAGGGAAAAAGGACTGTGCAAGAAGTCTTTGGAAGAATTTTGCAGAACTCACTGTATCAAATGTAAAAATTCCTCAGAATTACGAATAATTAAAAAAGAAATCTGTGTCCTAGGCAATGGCAATCAAACCATGTGACAGACCCATATGCAACTCCAAATCTGTCCTCATAACTGTCTGTGTCTCACAAAAGACTCACACATGTAACTATTGGAAGAGTATCTTATACAATTTGGCATACAAGCTCTATGATTAGCAGCTGAAGAGGGGGAGGAGGTAGAGAGGAAACATAACATATCAACTGACACCCATCAACTATTTAAATTGTTTAAAATATCTGAAATATTGTTTGATAATGCTATGTATAATCCTGAATTTGGAAAAAAATATGCAAGCAATATTTTGATTTATAGGAACAATTTATTTTTCTTTTCAGTGCTATTTTAAAATACATGCCACTGAACAAGGGAGTCCAGCCAGCTACCAAGTGGCATACTGACAAGATGAGAAACAAATTCAGAAAGACATGATTCAGAGGGGCACAGGTTTGTTTTTAAACCAAACCATTCATTTTCACCTCTGCAAAGTGAAATCCATGCATTAGTCAAAAACTCCAATGCAGGTAGTTTATACTTCTACCGAAAAAAAATCACATTCGCAGTATTTCTTCCTATTTTTCCCCTGTTGAGCTGCTGGTTTTCCATGCATCACCCATGTTAATTATTAGGTAGACAGAAGAGCTGTTCAACCAGTTCACTTCCCCTATTCTTGAACAGATTGTTTGAGACATAATATGAATACTAATTAACGATAAAATATCTGTCAGTGTTTTGAAATACAGATCAAGATAGCACTTTCGGAAAGTATCCTGGACAGTTCTGATACAATTAGTCCCACTGGTCATAAGCAAGGTCATAAGAAAATCTCTGAAGGATTTGAGCAAAATTGGCACTACTTTTGGCTCAGATTCAGTGGGAATTTTGCAGAGTTCTTAAAAAATCAATTGAAAAAATCCCTCTGTTCCTAACATACTTGTTTGTACCTTAAGAAGCAATTAATAGAAAAACAGTGGTCCTAACAAGCCACCATGTTATGAAAGGGGGGATGCAAGGGGAAAAGAGTCAATAAATGGCCACAGATTTGCAGTAACTGTATTTCAGTGGGACATGATCTAGGATAAGGGAAGGAGGAGTGACATTCCTCTTCTCTTGCCCAGTGACTCGGTCAGAAAAAGCAAGCATAAATAATCAGCAGGGACAAAGCAGCAAACCAGTACAAACACCATTTTAGCAGATTTCAAGATGTTGTCTCTGGAATGTTTGAAGCACTATACAGAAAATTGTTAGCAGACTAAAAAGCATTTAAAACAGGGAAGTCATCATACTATCTTGCTCACAGCACTGAAATCTTACAAGAGGAGCTGTCACAATGTATGGTGTCAGTCCTCCTGTTGTGAAAGTGTTCCGCAAAACCCTGCTAGAACCTTGCAACAGTTTATCTTTTTGGAGCATTAACGAGGATAACAGAAGATCTTTCAGGCTATAGATTCACGGTGTATCAAGTCTAGAGAACTTGCATATTCAGTAAACTCAGCATAGAAAAAACCCTACAGTAAAAAGGATCTGTATTGATCCTTAAAGGATCTGTATTTATACTGTGGATGTCTCAACGGTAATTTGATTTTCACTGCAGACCATACACATATTTCCAATGCTAAAATTTAATTAAAGACTTGGCAAACAAAAACAAATAAAGAAAAAACCCAACCCAAAACAAAGCAAACTTCATACTGCTGAGATGGTCACTTGTACCAATTTATTTCCCACATAGCTCCACAGAAGTAAGCAGGTTATAAAGGGGGCCTCACGTGATTCCACATTTCTTCCCTTTTTAATTTGTATCACTGCAAGTTAAATGACAGGTGAGTTCTAACAAGTTAACATAATATTTAGCATCTCTTACCACAACTGAGTTAGCACAATGAAGAGAGTTCAGTGGACAATCAGAACCTCAGTGGATGAAATCCATGCTCATAGACAGTTAGTATCTTATTTGAGAATTACTACTTTTCATAATGTAGCTGCGTTGCAGGGATAATACAGAGCTAGATCACAATGAACACAGATGGAAGCCAGTATAGCAAATTTTTTTTTTCTTTTTTTTTTTTTTTTAAAGCTGCTTTCACTTACGAAGAAAGCAGAATGAAAGCATCCATAGTATCATGGAAAGGAAAAGTCAGAATAACACTTGGTGCCACTTTGAACTGTGAACGAAAAAGTTATTAACAGTAGTGTAGTTACTAAAAGGACACAACATATTTCCCAGAAAATAAAAATCAGGAAAAGAAACAATGAGAAAAACAGACTTAACTGAACATAAGGATTATGTTAAGCTGCTAATTAGCAAAAGAATGCTGGTATTATTATTGCCTATAAAGAAACAGAAGTAATAGGATACCTATAGATATGCACTGAGTTTTTTCCTTTTTTAATTAAAGGCCAAGAGTAACTACGGAGAGTTTATGAAACTTTTCCAGCTCATATTACTAAAACTTGCTAGTGATTAACTGACATAATATAAAAATGTCAGGGAACTTCTAACAGAGGGATCAAAAGCATTCACACACAGATATTTTAGGTGAATGATAATAGTTGCACCACATGAACAAATTCATGTTTCTTGGAAAGGATGGAGTCAATATGCAATCAGCCAAATCTTTGCTATGAATGCAGTTTGGTGTCTGAGTGGCTGCTGCCCTTTAACAGGTCAGGGTGCACAAAAGGTTCAGCGACCCCCTGACCTAACAGTGACACAACCCACCATTAGGTTCAGTCAGTGTAAAGCAGCAGAACTGACAACACGCTAATAGGCTGCCTCTGGTCAGCCACGGGTACCTCTGACCTTAATGAAGACCTAAATCAATTAATACTCCAGGCAATAAAGACCTCTGGCTGATTAAGTTAGATAGAAATAATCTTTTCTAAAGGGATTAAAGCTGCAAGGTGGTGAACTTTTTATTTAATATATGATAATCCTTTCTTCCTAGGGCCCTCTTATTTTAGATAATGACAGCAAAATTGCTTTTTGCAATGTGAAATCTTTTATTCAGCTGCCTAATATGAATAAGGTTTTAAAGGCATCGTTTAGACAACAGTAATTGAAAAGCTTTGAGTTCACACTATGAACACAAATTGTATCTGACTAACATGGTTCTAATACACCACAATCTTCAATATAATACACGCGTTTTTCTTGAACTGTTGCAAATTTGTAGTCTAAAAATTCCAGGAATGAGTTGATAACACATATTTTTTGGTATAGGCTTTCTTTTGCGAAAAAATGTGCAATTATCAGTACCTAAAAGAGGAAGGATATATTCCTAAATGACAAATAGTAGTAAAAAAAGTTACTTTGACTAAAAAAAAATTGACATTTTTAAGAATCCACACATAGTTTAGTCAAATGTTTGCACATCATATTCAAAACTTCAGAACTTCCCTTTCAATAAAACAATATTTTTTCCTAGTTAGATCAAAAAAGTATAAGCAGTAGCAGATTATTACTATTTTACTGAAATAGCTGTAACATTTCCACAGTTTTCAGAGATTTATAATTCAATTTTCAAATGCTGTGACTCCATTTTGCTAATTGTCATTTTGGGATGGATGTTTCAAAATGTATTTGATCATCTAATCTATGAGACTACAAAACACTCATCTTTTTGTATTGCTCTCCACTATTACAAAGTATTTATCAAAGTATGATTTAATTTTTTCTCTTTGAACTTACATATTTGCAGGTTGAAAAGTCACAAAATATTTTTTTTTACCAAGAACTGAAATAAAGTACTGCAGTTTCACAGATGCTAAATTAGTTTGGTTTTGTTTTTTTTTTTTAATCTGCGGTTTAGCAAAATTAAGGTACATTGTGCCACAAAGTCATATTTGACATGGCACACAATGTCATAATGCTATCATCACACCTAAAATTTTTGTTTATTTCGTAATTTAAATTATACCAAAGAGAAGTATCATGTTACGCAGACACTGAGCAGCACAAAACCTGGCAATTCTTTAAAAACACTACAACTCAACAGTGCATCTAAAGAAGCCACAGTATTGTTATGAATACTGAATCAACATAATGAATACCTCCTATTCATACTCTATACTGCCCAGTTGTAAACACCTCAAAAAAAATCAAATAATTCAAATTGAGCCTTTTGACTGTGCTGGATTTACAGCAGGCAATCTCCTTTATTACATTCCTGAAAGTCTCTAGTACCCTGAAGTTTAACAAAATGCTATATGCACAGACTTGAGAGGGATAATCAGGTCAAAAAGCTTAAGAGAAGGTAAGATCAAAGTTTCAGCTTGAAAATAATCTTTTAAAAACTGTTACATACTATCACAGAAAATTTTAATATTTGCATACATATTTTTGGCAATGTGTTGGTTATATTTAAATCTTGATCAATGCCAAATCAATTTTATTTTGTTCTATGACTGACAGAAATAAACCCCACATGCTTCTGATCTACATAAGACAAAGATTAAGTAACTGAAATTTTCACAAAGAAAATCCACCTCAAAAACTGTTGTTCATATTCCAATGGAGGGACATAAACAAAAAATATATGCAGGTTCCAATAAAGTGGGTGAAAAAGGCTTCCCATCTAAAACATCCATGTGGGCATGACAGACAGCTAGTCTGAAATCTTCTTCAGGACTCTTGATTTGGTCAACTTGGAATCTCTAATAGAGAGAGAGGAAATGAATAAAACCAAGGTAAAAATACTGTTTACTTAATATGCGTATTTTGGCCAATGTCCGGCATTAGTACAGAGGGTACATATTTTTCCTCTATGGAAAATTACAGAAGACAGCTCAAAGACTTGATTGCCATAGAAGATAAACTGTTCTCCCCATCCTGATGGGTGCTTTTTCCTAAACTGAAAAAGAGCAGTCTCCCTACTTTAAAATGAGCAAGATAACAAGAGTATTAATCTTCGATGCATTTCTTCCTTGGGACAGTGGAATTCTAGTCTTCATGACTATTAATCTGTCACCTTTTACAAAGCCTACCATTCCTCTCATGCTTTTGAAAAAAATCACAAGTTCTCACACAATCACATTAGCAAAATCTGCCAACTGTGAAAAATTGCATAACACTCAGCTTTATGAACATACCTTATCTAAAAGATGGAGTAAAAGCTCCAAATTGATTAACACTTCCTCATTTTTTATTCGGATCACTTCAAATAAAGATGCCAAACAAAAGAAATCTACTAAGATGAGTTTATTCCTTAACAATCGGGACTGTGATGAAGAATGAGACACTTAATCAAATCAGTATTTTCTAGGAAAACTAAAGGCATTTTCAGGGTCCAGACAAACAAGGTGGAAAAGATTAGTAACCAGCAGTGTAAAGTGACAGAAATGACTCAATGTGGACATGAACTACTGAACAATGGATGCTTCATTTTTTAGAAAATTCATATTATGTCCACTGCAGGTGATTGTGTTTTTTAGTGAATTATATATACATAGATAGGGGAGGATAATGGTTATAATTCATACAGATTCTTAAAACATATGATAAGGCATATCTGGAAATGATTTTTTAACTCTCCTAATTATAAATGCTGTTAACTAGCTGATAATCTCTAAAGAGAGAGTAATGAAAATGCCAGTATACTGAAGTGGGGTGCTGCAGGGTATTAGGCTTGATTTTGTTTAACATCTTCATTAAGTCAATGGAAGGAGGGATTAACAGGATGATAATGAAACCCACAGAGGATAACACATTGGAATGTGCACCAGTAGAAATAATAAAAATGGACACAGATAGGTTTGAAGTGAAGGCAGGCAATAAGAAAATGAGGCTTAGATTAGGAAAAATGAAAACTCATGCCAGAACATATGGTAAAAATATTTTGAAATACAGATATTCAGAACAAGGGAGTAAACTTGACTGAAGAACTGCTTAACAGACTATATTAAATCATAACTGCTCTTTACTAGAAACACGTTTAGCATAGGAAAAAAGAAGATACAGACTCTGTTCTCATGGCACGGGTCTAATCAAAGAGCAAAATTTTTTAAAATCCCATGAACTGGTATCATAACCTTTACAAAAGGTTTCCCTATTTCAAAAGCAAGGTTGTAAAAAATCAGATCACATCAAAGTTTCAGGTGATTCTTCAGAGCTGTTTAAGTACTTTTTTCCTAGAAGTCTTTACATTTAATCATTATCACTGATTTTCACTTTACAGCCTGGAATAGCAGCATTCAAATTATAAGCATCTTAATCTGACAGAGTAAAGGTGTAAAAATTCAAAAAACCTCTCTTTCCCTACCTCTGTTAAGTGGAAAATGTCTACACCTTAAATGAGGTTAACCAAGTATTCATTTGGGGTTCCCACACAATCCATTTGTGGTTTCACAATAATATATTGTGAAATACATTGATATATATTCATATAGTCATATTAGGATAATATGACTATTATTCTAAATTTATTCTAATAACAACAGGTTTATAATATATCAGCATTGTTTCTTTGTCAGTTCTGTATTAAAAAAAAAGTTATAGTTAGCATGTTCACAGAACAATCCTTCCTCCTTGATTTCTACATTTTTCTCTATCTACACTTAAAATTAATAATACTTGTAAAATCCTTCCTACATTACCTGAAGTTTCCACTGACAATGTCCACTTACACTAAACTAAATCATCAGTTAAAGTATCACTGCAGTGATAAAGCAGTCCAAGAAGACACAGTAGAATTTTCCAGATTTAAGTTTCTATTAACAATAAGGGTGCTACTGTTCAAAGCTGTACCACTGTTCTGGAATTCAGCATCCAAGGAAAATCAAGACGGTAGTCATAAAATCCTATGAAGAGTGAGTTGGTTTTTTTCCCTTTCCTACCTGTCTTTATAATACTTATTCATGCCAACTGTCAAATATTTTAATGTGATTATAAACAGAAGAAGGACAGCTAGGCAGAGAAAATACTCTGTATTGAAAGGTGAAAGCTGTTCATCACACAACAGTAATTCACAGTGTATGAAACACATTAACACCGTGACATTCTATTCTTACAGAGAAGATTTTGTTCCCAGCCATCACTTGGCTTAATATTCTTACTCAAAATATGCTTTTCATGAATGTCATTGGCTACTTTAAGATGCTCATTTGTGATAACTGGGAGACAGGAAAGAAGCAGTTCCACAAAATGAAGAAGCTACTAACTGAAAACAAGTTGTCTCTAACTACAGTACTACTAAGCTAAAAGTAATAGTTCTGATTCTAGCCATATAGTGTGGTGGGTTTGTTGGTGTTTGGTGTTGATGTGTTTTTTGTTTGGTTGGTTGGTTTTTTGTTTGTTTGTTTTGTTTTGGGGGTTTTTGTTGTTTGTTTGTTTGTTTGTGTTTTTTGGTTGTTTTTTTTTCTGTGNTTTTTGTTTGTGGTTTTTTTTTTTGGTTAGTTGGTAGGCTTTTTCTGTTGGTTTTTTTTTTACCCATCCTCTATGTATATCTAGTCTCACAGAGATTTTACTTATATCTGTGACTACCTAAACAATAATCAACATTAAAACACCTTAATATATGACAAAGATCCAATTTATAACAGGTATATCCACCATTTCTCAGTGGAAATGAAAGGAGACTTATTCATGGAACTAGATGTACCTGTACAATTTACATAATATTAATGCATATAAAATATAACCTACATGATGAGTGTTTATACTGTATATCCTTTGTCTATTTATTCATATTTCAGTGATAATACTTCCTTACATAGCAGAATATTGTTATCTAGGGATACATCTTCCAATGCAAATTTTCAAGTCAGGTTCTNTCATATTGCCTTTTCTGCATCATCAATTAAACTAAATTTGACAAAGAAATGAGTTTGGGTATTAGGGACTCCATAGTCTTAGTTGCAAAATCCCGCTAAATCCAGCAGTACAGCAAGAATCCATAGTTAAAATTCTGTGTTTTGAGCAGTAAGATATGACCTGATCTATAAATTTAAAGAATCCTTCTAGCTTTTTGAAATTCTAAGCATTTAGCACTACGAAAGATACTTAAGATAAGCCTTACACTGCAGAACATTCAGACCAGTGATTCTGTACGAATACAGTTTTTGTGATATTTAGGCTACTTGAACAAGATGATAAAATGAAAACCATGTGGGGGCGGTAGTTTTTACCACATTTTTGAAAATAATAAAAAAAAAGCTTATATAAGCCTAATGTGAATGTGACATGGGATCAAGAAGTTCTCTTTGAAGTATAATGGTTAAAACATAAGCACAGAAATGATGGATTTGAAATAATATTGAAAATATTACTATCATAAAATCTTTGAACTTCAATTTAAATTTTGCAAATAACCAATAGAGTAATTCTTCAAAAACAAAGGCAGTATCAAAGTCTACAAATTACGCTGAGAACATTTTAAGTATTTAATACTGCTTTTTGAGCTTAGGAAAATTATAGGTGCATCACTGAAAACATGACCTCGTATGACAATACAAATGTGTAATACTTTGCACATTCAGCCCAATAGAAAGAGCTTCTAATTATCAGCTAAACAGTGCCTAGTATTTGAAAACTACACAAAAATGCCAAGATTTCCAATAATGTAAATTTCACATTTTATTTACAGGACATAAAAGATTGAAGTTACACAACTTGGCTGTTCATCTACCAGTTTTAAGTAATGTTTTAGGGTTTTGTCTAGACTGTTCTTTGTTGTTAAAAAAGGTTTGGCCTAAATTCAACCAGCAAGAATTATTTGTTATGAAGTCCAGTGATGTACAGCTAACACACAGCACCTTTCAGTGTGTGATTCCAGAGTTTGTATTTGGCAATATAACTGTTCATAGCATTTGACTCTAAACCTCAGGGTTCCTGCTATTCAGACCTGAAGGAGTTAACTCTTACAGCTCTCCAACAAAAAAAACAATTACATGTTTTTGCCTGAAAAAAATATCACATGCTGATACTGAATAATTAAATGCTCAAATGAAAGAGAAATGAACTATTTCTGTGATGTATGTTTTGAGCTTCTAATAGCTACTCTGATTCTTCAGAAAAATAGCTGCACCAGAATCAGGAAGGGCACTAATGGGGAATGAAGAAGGACATAAAAGAATAATGCCTGAAATATGAAGAACAGTGGAGAAGCACAGTTATTCCAACTGATATTTTTATTTGTTTTATTTTAATGCTAACTCATGGTGACACAGATGTTTATGTAAAGGAATGTTATTTATTGTACACTCTGATCTTGTAAGGTGGTATAATGCTTTGATTTCATGCAAACTTTAGTAGAAGCAGAAATTGCACCTTACAGGACAAGGCTCTGTATACAGAACAAGATAACAGTAAAGTTCAAATGAAATAAGCCCTTTAAAACATCATCAGAGAATAATAAATCAACTCAACACTTTCCTAATACAGGAAATTCAGAGTTAAACAGTGTACCCAATTTTAATTTTTTTTAAAGGAGGAATAAATCTGCTACAGGGAGCTGGTTTGATAGACCTTTGAAGGTCTTCAAAACTCTCACTGATATGTTATTCTCTAAAAAATATCCCCATAATTCTGCTGTCTCCCATAATTCCTTGCCTCGAGATTCATCTGTCAACTTTGATGCATCTTTTAAAGTACCCCTCCAAGCCTAAAAACCATGACTACAGACCACAGAAGAGAATTCTTTGCTTTGAAACTATCTGATCAATCAGAAGATCATTTACCTGCAAGCATTATTTGGTGAAGCTAAAGCGGCACATCAACCAGCAGCATCTGAAGGCTGAGGCAGCAAAACGTCAACAACAAATTGTCATTGGCATTCCATTTATGAACCTTCAAACAGCATCAGATCTTTTCCATGGGAAACCAGATCAGGTCAGACTGGAGCTGAATATTTCTTAACAAGCTAACCATCAAAAGAACTTACGTTTTGAATAAAAAGGCTATCATTTGTTGATTTGAATATCAAAGGGATCCACTGCAAACTCCCAGTCTAGAAAAACCTCCCTAAGCTACACCAGACAGGTGTTTAATAATCTATTATTAAGGCACTATTTTAGGTTACTCAGAATCATAAAAAATAGCTGTAACTGTGAAGCTGCAAATGGGACTGCACAAAGAAATGAATGCTATTAACATACTATTAACAATTCAAAAGAATGAGTTGACATACCAATCAAACTTGTTAATTGACTGTCAATGGCCTGTCCCTGAATATACAACATGACTGCATTATATATTTCAAATGCTGACAGGAAGACAGTTTCATTTGCATTAACTTCATAAACTGATCAACAACCAAACTGCCACATACATTTATAATGGGAAGCTGAATCATTTCAATATTCATGCAGCTCTGTAATTGTAAATTAGGTGCTGGCAAACAATACAATACTGTACGTATTTTAAAATATCCTAAATTTCTCTGACCTACTTTCTTTTTTATTTTAAAAGAGCAGTGGAAAAAAGTTGTCTCTTACGGAGATGATTATTACTTTAATTTATGGTTCATGCCTTAGGCAAAATTTGTTTGCAACCTAGTTTGCAACCATTGTTTATGACTCTAGATGGATAACTGGTCCACAATATATGAGCTACACAAGGTGATGTAAAATTTTTCTTGCTTTAGTTATGTGAAGTGTAAATGCCATTAAAATACAAAGCAAATCTGTAAAAAAAAAGTGAGTGAAAATCTGTACTATTTCCTTGCTATGACACAAAGCAGATGTCAGCACTGAAACCACTGAAACTTTCTAATTAGACCCTGAAACATGTAATTTAAAGTGGAAAGCACTGTTCTTGCACATCCTTCCCTATGTCCTAGAATTTACTGCCTTCACAGGTCCTGTCTGTGTAAAGCATGTTTCCTAAAAATCTCTCATAATTACACCCATTCAGTGTCATAGGGATTGACAGTGATAGCAGCTGAAATGGCTGTGATAGTCCTGCCATTTTAGCCAAATTGTTAAACATACTCTGAGCAATGTCCCAAACCATAGGAGTTGAGAGCAGAAGTGCTTGTGGATCTGCCATATTCCTGCACTTATTTATCAGGTCAGTGGAAATGACCAAGGAGGAAAACGAGAGAAAGAATTCCCAATAAAAGGCACAGGCCAATATTCTTCCCTTTTCCTATTTAGGATCTTATCCTGCAACACTTAATATCTTGCACTTCTGTTTGCTGAAAAATACAGTTCTAGCTAAGCTAACAGAGAGGTCTTCCAATGCTGTCATTAATAACTGTGTATATGAGTATCTATTTTTACAACTTAAACGATATAGGGAAGATATGAAAGAAGAAATTTTTTTTTATTTGTTCTCGAAGTGCTATAGGCATATTTATCAAGTGCTTATATAGAAATAGTAATATCTCAGTCACTCCGAGAATCCAAGAAATGAAGCTAAACAGAAATGTCACAAATGAGGATTAAGTCATGAGGGTCTGAAAGTGTTCCACTGAAGGCTAAGTAGTAATTGATCAAAAATTCAGGAGTTATCAGGTCAGTCACATTCCCTCTATATCTGTATGACCCGGAGGTAGTATAAGCAAGTTTTAAACATCTCAACTGTAAATGCATGTTGTCTTCTTTTCCTCTTTTATTATTACTGCTTTCATCCTGTCAATCCAGCAGTCACTTCCCTGGCTTTAAAGTTATTGCAAGAAGGAGCCAAGCATTACACACCATCATAACCATACAGACATCATATAAGTGTGCAATAAATCTGTAGTCATGGCAATCTTCTCCTGCATTTCCTTTCAGATAAACAATATCAGAGGACAATTTTTCTGCTATATAGGTGAACTGCTGTATTTTAGATTTTATTATTTGCAGTATAGATGTAAGACTGAGAAGCAAAAAGTATTCACATTTATTGTTCTAGCAACTGCAATTGAAGAGTAGAAAGACTAACAAATGGAAATATGAAATCTTTAGAAAAACTGAATATAGTGGAGTCACCGGGGTGATGGCAGTCCCAAATCATCCTAACTGGTAATCACGAAAGATTACTTATACTACAAACTAGATATTAGCTTTGATATCTTCCCTGAAGTATAAGTTGAGTAACTGTCAGACTGAATAACATCATATGATGGGTACTGCTAAGTTCTTACACTGACGAAACAAGGATCATTAAAGCTTCAACATTCTTTCAGTAATCAGTGTAATATAAGCTGTATGTGATTAAAAACATTTAAGACATGAAAAGTATCAAGGTAAAGAACCGTTCATTACAAAAAGGATGTGGTATCTATAAACTCAGTCATACTTCAAGGATCTGGTCATTTATTACTGATACTATTAGTAATACACAACTACAGTGAATTCAGTAATTCATGCTCCAAGATTTATAAACTTTGGTCATAAAATATATACATAGCTAAAATACATGCACATATAAATATTACTGTAACATAAATGATGTGATGTATGTTCATGTTTCAAAAATGCGGTTGATTAATTCTACGAAGCTACAGTTTGTCTCCACTGCTTCAAAATTTACATTTGAAATAGTCACATTCTAATTTACTCAAATACACATTTTCAATGACATTTTCGCAGTATTAGTTGAAATCTTTGTGACTCTCAATAGCCTGAGGTCAGCATAGCTTTTGTAGGTGGGATAAAAACTCCTGTTGTTGGGAAGAATAAAACTTCCTATCATGCAGATCAAGTCCCATCCACGTGGGAAATGGTGCTTTCTTGAAGATCAGCATGAGACTAGAAAACTAATTTGGACATAAAACTTGATTATCACAGAACTCATGATCATTATCTTTTAATTGGAAGGCAGGCTTCTCAAACTTTGCTGTCTTTATAAAGCTCACAAAACATTACAGACATTTTATAAGACAATAAGGATTAAGTCAAACCTGTACAGAGCTACACATACACTTTTGCATGAGGATGGTGAGTATAAGAAACGTGTAACCAGTGTTTTTGCTGAATGCATTACTGTCAGCTACTCGGCGAATAATGGCAAGATCAGGACTTGTATTATACTGTATTGCAGAAGTACAGGGGTTCAAGCAAATAATTTTATTCCAAGTTCATAACAAAATAACAAGCAGCTTAACACAAACCTGTCTGCATTTGCTATTTTTATGGAAAAATTGAGACGAACAAGTAAAAAAATTATTGTAACAAATTTATTGTAAGAAAGAATTTATTTAAGAAAATTTCAGTGGATTAGATGCCTAACAAAAATATTCTACCTTGCATTACATTCCTGTTTACATTCCCATAGAAGAAACATTATGAGATCTGCTTTAGTCGTAATCATTATTACAGATCCTAAATATAGAGTAAATAAAAATTTAATTTAAATGGTTCACCCAGATGGATTGAAAAGAAGAAAATATTACAGGGGTAAGGTCTTCCAAGTTCCTGAGTAGTTGTGAAATATTAGTGCTTATTTAGGATGGGAAAGTAAAACAATATCAGCATTGGCTTATATGTACTTCTCATGTACAGGTGCCAAGAAGAGTGCAAGAGGAATAAGAAGCAATTCCATAAAACTAGAATATGCCTTGCATTAATCATATAGTTCTAACATTAACCTAATTGTTGAGAAACTTGGAGCAGCATAAGCAGGAAGTTAATTTATTGATGATTTCAACTTTAGTTTTAGTATTGCCACAAAGGGGAATAAATAAATATATACACACAATATTAACATACCAGAGATGAAAACTTAAGCACTGATTGGGAAATAGCAAAAAATTACGATACATATCGAAACTTCATGTGTATTGGATGGTAAGTGAAATATACATGCATGTGCATTATAAGTGTATATTTATATTTAAGAAGATAAAGCCAAACTTATGTGCAGAACATTTAGAGTTTGGAAAAACACAGTAAACCAATCAATACTAACAGACTTTTGCAATGCTTTATTCCTTAACTTTAATTTTAGAACTGTTTTTTGTTTTGTTTTTCAAAAAAAATCCTGATACTTTCTTGATATTGATTGCCAATTGCTATACTTAATTTTCTCAGTATGTAAGGGATTTTTCCTGAGAGGAGTTAGAAAAATACAACTTTGAAGTTTCTACCTGCAGCTACCTCTGATTTACATTACGTGGATCTGTGGTGCTTTTCCTTCTGAAGACTGCAACCCACTGCATAGGTAAAACGATTTTTTAATTTTTTTCTGAAACTTGCTCAGCAATTATGGGAAGTAAGCAAGCAACATATTTCAGCCCAGGGAATTTTTTTGTTTTGTTAATTTAGCAGGCATTTTGAAGCATAAAGTTGAGAGAATGGATGTTTTCTAACCACTGTAAACTCACCATCATCCAATCTTTACCTAATGTCCACATTTTTCATAGAATTTAAATTTATTGTTACCTTTTCAGAATTTAGGACAAAAATAACCTTGCAGACTTGTTCCTGTTACAAAGGAGAAAGCTGGAACTTCACACAATGTGAGCTGCATGCAGACTTGACTGAGATTCCTAAGGCAGCTCCTCAATCACAGAATAAGATCTGACAGATTCCTTCACATGAGGGAAAGGCCCAGAAAGAAAATGTTTGGCAAATGTTTAGTAAGTTACCCATTTAAGGAATATTCTAAGCCTTTCCATCCCACTAGCAGAAGACTGCTGTAACTGTATCCAGAGGAATCAGTCCCAAATAAACATGTCTTATAAATCTCTCTTTTTAACTTTATGTGCTCTTTGTCCAAGGGATGAGATCAATCTAATAACTCCAGAATTTATAGACACATGATAACATTTCTCAAAGTCCAATTTAGCATGACTAATAATAAAATCAAGCGTGGCTCATCTGTTTGTCACAGAACAGTTGCAATATTTGTAAGCCATATTAGCTGCACGACCCCAACACGACAAGAAGTAAATCAACCATTATTCAGTAATACTTTTGCTTTTAGTGCTAATATATTATTTACTGTACTCATCCCAGCCTTCACATGAATCCCATCCTGTTCAGTTATTATTATCATTACAATACCCCTTCCACAAAGGCAGGGAACTAGCACATATGCAGAGAAGTAAACAGAATCCTCTTCTGCTGGCAGATTAGTCTCAAGACTGCCAATCTTGTTTATTGGGCATTTGAGCTTGAGAGGAGCAGTTCTCAGGTTCAGTCAGAGAAAAATCTTATTAACAATTTAGGACTTTTAATGCCCAATTTTCCAAAGCAGGAATGTCATTGCAATTTCTTCCTTTGATATATTCATGAGTTTTACTGCCATGAAATTAGACTGTTGTGGAAGTCTGGCATGTTACAGATTTCAAATTAATATTGATCATCTGTATCAGCTCTGTTTGACCTTAGACTGTCAAAACAGTGAAGAGGGCTTCTTTCTTCCCTACAAGCTAAGAGGGTTTCTTCATATCAGATAAGTGTTAGGTTTGTCTGTCCTAACTGGCAAAACATGGATGAACCTAAAGATAATTGCCTGTAGCTATATAAAATGCATACATCAGATCTCAACAGAACTAGTCTGCTTTCGTCCACCAAACCAAGTATGCCATGGAATTTACAATGTCTCACAATCAACTCAGAGTCTTCGTGCAACTGTGGCCCTCAAAAGTGAGTTATGGTTTTAATCAGTTTCCATGCATACAAATGGGCATTATTTTAGAGTTCTGAGATTGCACAGAAAGAAAAATTAACCAGGGCAACATAAATACTAATTTGCAGAAAAAGAACTGAGACGCAGTACAATTAAATGATTTTCCCACGTTTAGAAAGGAAGTCTTGTATGTGAAACAGATATTCAGATGCTTTTCAGTGGGCACCACATGATCTTTCACCCTTTCATGTCCCACCTTGACTACTTATGCAGCCCAGACTGCCTCAATTAGCATTAAAACAATACACACAGACGTATAACATAAGTTCAGTAACAATAACACCATGTGTTCAGAAACATGGCCACTGACATTCCCAAGCAGATTACTTTCTTCATGCATGGTGCTTTTATCCTCAAAAAGATTTTTTAGTTGCAATTTCTCCCAGTATATTAAAAAGCATTTTAATTCATAGCAAGGATTTAATAATCAGAAAGTTTTTCCTGAAGGATATGTGACTAATAGCTTTGGAGATTGAAACACAATGTTTATTTACAATCTTACACAGCATCACCCAGAGTTCCTGGAAGCCACTCTGTCAGTAAAGCTTAAAGTTATTCTAGGAGGACAGCAGAATTTAGTCTCCAGGACAGCTGAGTCATTTGCTTCACAGCTGACAGAGTACTGCAGTGTAGTCTTCTGAATTCTCACAGTTAAATCAAAATTGTTATGCATAGAGAGGGCAGTTACCCACTTTGAAAAAAGGGCATAACATACAAGCTTTAAAACTTTTTTATAGGATGACGGTAGAAGTAAACATAGGTCCTATAATGATGAAGCCCCAAGCCTTGCAGTATCCATGGATCTGACAGCATGATCTCTTTGAGATACTACTGCACTGCTCATATAACTTAAAACACTCTGATGTGCAAAACTGCAACCCCACAAGCAACATAAGTTCCTATTAGTTTGATCCTCCCGATACGTGAAGTTTGGAATCCATCAGCTAAAAAATACATAATATTAACCTATGAAAATATACACAATGTTGTTGTCCAGGGTGTACCTCAAATGTGCCCTTCAGCAGAAATTATATCTCTAAATGAAAGCATATTACACATGAAATTCATGCCCCAAAGTCGTAAGACAATGTAAGTTTCTACAGTAAGTTTCCCCCAGCACTTAAGGCCTTGCTTATATGCATATGCACCAGACCAGCCCATGCTAAACATCTCTGGACAGTCCCCACATCTATGCGGTGACAGGATCTACAAACAATGAGTTCCCTAACTCTGTGCCTTCTGCCACAAAAATGTCACAAAAAATAAGTTACACTGTTCAGATGACTTGAAAAAAATTACTAGAAGATACTGGAGAAACCTGACCTAAAGTGTGCTTTCTGA